>VONZ01000475.1:472500-572042 GCA_012976165.1 Labeo catla | reverse complement strand
TACTTAAACAGAAATTAAGTTCCATGTCAATCACTAAGCTCCGTCCCCTTGGTTTACATTACTACCTTAAACAAACAGAAATTCAGTTCCATGTCAATCAATAAGCTCCGCCCCATTAATTATATTAATACCTTAAACAGAAATTCAGTTCCATGTTAATCAATAAGCTCCGCCCCCTTAGTTAACGTTACTACCCTAAACAAACAGAAATTCATTATCATGTCAATTGCTAAGCTCCACCCCCTTGGTAAACATGACTATCTTAAAGAGATATTAATTCCCATGTCAATCACTAAGCTCTGCCCCTTGATTAACATTACTTCTTAAACAAACACACCTGCATTCACCATGATAAAGTGAACTCTTTAGCTGCTGTCGGCATAAACGTGACATGAATCGATATTTAAATCAATTAGTATTAAGTTATTTTTGTTCATGTAAAATAGGTGTGTTTCTTTTAAACAATCGTCCAAGGTGGGATGCTAGAGAAATACAGAAACAGAAGTAGTTGTCTCAACTCGTTCTAAATTACTGTCTCCAGACGTTTCTTGCACCAGTGTGGTCTATCTGCAAACCACATTTAACTACAGCACAGAGAGAGTGTGCTATTTAAAAGCAGCGACCCGACAAAAACATAAACAACACGTTGGCCTGTTGACGATGGTTTACAAACAATAAAGCATCTCAAGTCACTAATATTACTTAGTCAGAATTATCGGATTAGGCTGTTTCTTGTTCATGGCCACAAGATGCCAAAACATTGCTTATATCAGGCATCAGGAGTTCAGGGGTGACTATTATATTCCATACACACCCGAAACAATCATTCAGGAGATTCACTCCCACATTTATATGCTGTTCTCACTCTTAAAACTCTGCAGTGTGTATTTGGCCTTTTGATGGTTTCCAGTCAGAACGGACTTTCGTGAATCTGAGAAAAAGTCTTGCAGTCTAGTTGGTTTGTTTACAGCATTTTTCAAAGAGTTGTTTTTTTGACTTGAGTGTTTTCTGTGCAGTAAAAACAGGACAGCCAACCAATGGTATATTCAAAGTATCAACATAGTAGCCATAAATGGATCGTTTAGCATGCATTCTCAGACTGTTTAAACCAAGATGGGCCAATCGCCAAAACAGCAGATGGAGGGAATGAAAGAAAGGAGTCGCATGTCTGCGCCGGCTTACTTTAGATCGGTATGGACTTCATCTTCACCATGGAAGTCAGTTCTTGTTTCTTCACATTGTCCTGTTTTCTTTGTCTGACCCTAGGGAACAATTAAAAGACCAGATTGTCTCATGTCTCGGTCTAATTGTTCCAGCATGTTTGTATGGATTTGGTTATGAAATATAGATAAATGTAAATAAAGAAAAATGTGTACCATAGAAGTGCGATGATAGTTAATAACACAGCCACCATGACTGTTGCGAACAGCCCTAACAAAATCACCAGTCCGAGGCTTCCGCTCTGGTGTAATGATGAATCTAAGGAAAAAACAAAACACAAAATGAAACACAAAACAAAGGATGCACACACAACATATAACACAAAAAAACAAAAAAACAAAAACAAAGCAACAACACAAAACAAACAAACAAATAAAAACACAAAAGCAATACAAAAAACAAAACGAACAAAATAAAACAAATAAACACAACACAAAAGATACAACAAAACAACTCAAAAAGGAAAAATAACACAAAACAAACAAAATAAAACAAACAAAACAGCATAAACACCAAAACACAAAAAAACAACACACAAAACAATCAAAAATAAACAAAACAAACAAAAAACTAAACACAAATAATCAAACAAACAAAAATAAAACAAAAACACAAAAAACAACACATAATAACAAAAAACGAATACTCAAAACAAAAACAATACAACGCAGCAATGCAAAACAAAACACAAATAAACAAAACAACACTAAACAAACACAAAACAAAAAACAGCACAAAACTAATAAATCAAACAAACAAAATAAAACAGAAATAAAACAAAACACAAAACAAATAATCAAACAAACAAACAAAAAAACTAAACAAAACAGAGCAACACACAAAAAAAACACAAAACAAAACTCTAACAAAACAACACAAAACAAAAACACATTAAAAACAAAACACAACACAAAAGACAAAATAGACAAAACGGAATACAAATAATCAAAACAAAAAACAATACACTGCAACAAAAACAACACAAAACACAAATAATTAAAACAACACAAACCAAATTAAAACAAACTGCACAACAAAACACAAATAAACAACACAAAAACAACAAAATACTAAACAAAAAAATAAACAAAACTAAAACAATAAAACACAACAAAAAAACCAAAACAAGACAAAATGTAACAAAGCAGAACAAGACAAAATTAATCAAGACAACACAAAACAAACAAAAAATAAAACAACTAAATAAATAAAACTAAGAAAATGAGACAAATATTGTTTAGTGCTTGTACATTTTTGTAAATATTACTGTTATAGTATTTATAAAACTAGTTTAAAAATAAAGAAAGAAAAAGAAACAAACAAATGAAATGAGCCTTGAAATATTAGAAATATTAATTTAAATAATAATATGTCCATCTTTATTTACTTCCTAAGGTGATTAAAAGTTATTTCATTTTAATTGATTTTTGGTTTGCCTCAAAATTGTTATGTCTACAATCACAAACATCCTCATTTTTGCCATTTTTAGCATAAAGTGCTCAAGAAATGAAGACATCCCTGTGTGAGCAAAATCTTTTATGCTCCAAAGACAGGCTACTTTAAAAAGCTCAAAAATGTCTGATGTTTTGGTCATTACATAATGTTCCTTGACACACTAATTAATTAAAACAAACAAACAAACAAACAAAAAAGTCTTTGTTTGAGTACTTATGAGTCAAATACACAAACTTCATTCCAGTCTTGAGCTGATAAATATGACTCTTGCAATCGTACAGCGTGTTCACATGCTAGATGAGTGGTTATAAATAAATGGCCTGGAAACAGTTAGCTAATGAAGAGCAGACTGACTCATGCTGGTCTGCCACATGACTGCATTAGGGAAGACTGGCACGCTTTGATTGGTCAGAGCCAGATGATGGGGAAAACTCCGCCCACCACAAACAAGCCCGAACCATCTGGATAACGCTTAGGGGGTGAAAAAAAACTGGCTACGATCTCAAAAGCATCTGATGCTTTGTGTTTAATCTGTGAACGCATATAACGATCCCTGCCAAAACCTCACAGTTACTACGAGTGAAAAGATAAACTCACAAATAAAAAAACGACGTTGCAGTTTTAACAAAATTCTTTGAATTCCTTCAACTTGCTGAGTGTGAACTTTCAAGCACATACCTGGAGACTTGTCTGTCGTCCTCACTGGAAATGACAAGTTGAAAAGAAAAAAGCCAGAATCCGTTTCCTTTGTCGGCTCTTCCCAAGGCTCTACAATTCCAAAACAAATATAATTACATATATATTTACACTGCTCCTTAATTATTCATGACCGTTTCCCCTCAAAAGTCATGTCAGAGTGAGTTTTCCTCAACAGTTTTCCTCTTGACGATCCAAAGCCATTTTTTCATTTACTTTTTTATGCAGTGGTCTCCAAGCATTTTTACTGTATGACAACCAGCGAGGACAAAACATTATTCTGCTGCTACTCTATTGTAGTGAATTATGTTCTACTCAACAAACCACAAGGCATGATTAAAAAATAAATCAATCTGAAGAACATGAGTTGCCAACATCTAAATATGATTATCTTCCCTTATTAGATTTATCAGATATCTGCCAAAGAGCACAGTCCAATATCCTGAAGGATCATGCTAGCTGTGCACAATTAGATTTATGTTATTATTACATTGGTTATCTGAAGGACTGGATGGATGATGGGTAATATAAAGTACACTTCTCTCTCTCAAAAGTGAATTTGCGACTGATTGTGTGGCTCATGAGAAAATTAAAAGTATTGAGCAGAAAGCCTCTTTTTTTTTTTTTTAAGTAATTCATTTGCATATCGATGGTTTATTTCACTGGACGTTTATTTTAAATTCCTTTGTGCTGTGACGAAAAATATTGGAATAATAAACATTTTTAATATTTAAGTAGAAAATTTTACATTTTACAGTAATGTTCTATTTGTTAACATTTGTTAACAACATGAACAAAATACATTTATTAATCTTAATGACAATAGATGCAAATTTATCAATGTATATATATATATATATATATATATATATATATATATATATATATATATATATATATATATATATATATATATATATATATATATATATATATATGTGTATATATATGTATATATATATGTATATATATATATATATATATATATATATATATATGTATATATATATATATAAAGTATTTTTTTTTTCCTTTTTTTAGCATCATTATTACTGCAGTCTTCAGTGTCACATAATCTTTCATAAATCATTCTAATATGCTGATATTCTGCAGAACAAACACTTCTGAGTATTATTAATGTTGAAAACAGTAGTGCTAATTCATATTTTTCATAACCAATCACAACAAATTTAGTTTCATTAAACCAGCTTTCATTAAACCAGAACTAATCAAGCCATTTGTGCCAGGCTGGGAGAAATGTATTGTAATAATGTAAATTATGTTAAAAATAAAGCATTTTTCAAACCACCGAGCATAAAAGCATGTTCTAGTAAACCCTCAAAACAAAATCAAGACTTCGTAAAAGAGCATAATAGGACCCCTTTAACTAATGAATCTTATTGTTAAGTGTTACCCAAATATTAATATATACAGCAACAAATGTATTGCTCATGGTTGATTAATGTTAATTAACACACTTCCTAATGTTAACTAATGCAAGGCTCGAAACTGCAACCGTTTTGGTCGCACATAACCAATTAAACTTCATCTTTACATTTTTAGCTTTAATGCAGATTTTAGATATTAGTCGTCAATCATTCACATTGTGCTCCGCTGAAACTTGGAACAGGACGGTTTTTGCTCCAAACGTTTTCTTTCAACCAATCTCTGTTCCGGATTTGCACTGCATTACAATAAGGGGTATGCGATATGATATTTTCGATTGTTGACGATTAAAATATCCCTACGATCTGCTATTATTGAAGAAATAAAGTAAGTAAGCTCATTCTATCAGTTGCAGTTCTGGCACCTCCGTCTCACGCTACATACATTCACACCAAATGTTTACTCAGCAGCAGAATTCCACTCACTAAACAGTGCACTTATTTGAAATCACACAAGTATGTTATTTGCATGTGCTTTAAACCTTACCACTTAAACATTTAATTTGCATGCTGTTCTGACATGCGCTTACAATTGTGCTTACACTAAAAAAAACAACAACAAAAAAGCCAGTCAAGCACCTGATTACTGGAGTAAGTTATCTTTCATGTGTGGTTTGGCCCAGGTGTTTTATGTAGCATAATTTCACAAAGCAAATGTCTGTCTGATCATTCTGTTTTTGCTTCAGATATTAAAATTATAATCTAATTTAAATCAGAAACAGCTCATGCATGCAGCATCTTTGTGTGGATTAAGTTTAAGAATGCAGTGGTTGCCTCTAATTTAAATAGCTACAGAGAGTTTGATCTGTAATAGAGAAAATAAACATCTTGTTCATGTACTCATTTTTTAAGTCTTTCTTATTCGTTTCTTAAAGGGGTCACCGGATGCCCATTTTCCACAAGTTGATATGATTCTTTAGGGTCTTAATGAAAAACCCATAATATACTTAGGTTAAAAATTTTCAATGGTTGTGTAAAACAACACCCTTTTTACCTTGTCAAAATCAGCTCTGCAAAAAATCATCTCATTCTGGTCGAGACTGCTTTAAATGCAAATGAGCTCTGCTCGCCCCGCCCCTCTCTTCTCTCTGTGGAGTGACGAGCCTGTTTACTTCAGCCGCATTTAGCCGCTAAACTTGCTAACCTGCACGTTATAAGGAAAGGCGATCGCAAAGATTCATATAAAAAAAAAACCCTTATACTCACTTCTGCTGTAAGTGAAGCTGAATCATGAATGATTTGCGCGAACATAGACGGATATATGTAGATCGGGAGGCAACACAACACCATCCAGCAACACAACACCTCAATCGCTCAATCGGAGATATTCTTGTCTAACTTACATCCCTGCTCCAGCATTGAAACATGGAGGTTGGACTGTTACAGCTGATCTGAGGTAAGACGCTCATGTCAATCAACTATGGTGGGAGCGGCCTCTGCTGGTGTGACCCCACAACGACAGCCATCTGAGAATGGCTCAATTTGAAAAAGGGAATATTATTTTGACAGATTAATTAAAAAACACTGCATGGATTTTTATCATTATAGGGTAGATTTGTACATACACTGCCAACACACATTAATGTTCAAACAACATGAAAAAGTGAACTTAACATCCAATGACCCCTTTAAGGCAATACATAATTATTAAATTAGCCCATTTGTTTGTAAAGCATTAGATATCAGAATTGGCCATGAAGAATCAAGATCAGTGCATTACTGAAAAGAAGTGTGTGGGAAAGAATTCAGGATCAGGTTCAACTGGCGAAGCTATTAATCATCAGGATGTTGCTGGCCGTTCCTCTCAAAAGTTGTGGTGCTCCTTAATATTCATTGGGTGCTCCTAAATTTTATTTGGTCTTCTTACTTTTTGAATGTGGGAGCACTACCAAGCTACCAAGTAAAAAAGTTAATTCCGAGCCCTGTAATGAGACCTTTATTGTAAAGTGTTATGAAAATATTCCATCTAGTGTTTCAACTAATATGCAGTGCAAACTGAAAAATGTTGTCTAAGATTTCTCCACACATAACCATAACTATTAAGCAGTTTAAAATAAATGATTTTCTATTTCTGGCCATGTCAGGTTTGCAACTGGTGCAGAACGCCTCTGGCTGCATATTTAAATGCCACTCGTTAGGTTTGTTAGTGTGAGTTAATATGTGTGTGTGTGTGTGTGTGCCTGGTATTCCCTACATTATGAGAACCAAATGTTTTGATTCCACAGTTTTGACCTCTTGGGAACACTTTTTAGTCCCCATGAGGAAACAAGCTTATAAATCATACAGAATGAAGTGTTTTGAAAATCTAAAGTAGCAGAACATTCCCTGTAAGGGGCAGGTTTAGGTGTAGGGTTAGTGTAAGAGGATAGAAAATACAGTTTGTACAGTAGTCACAATACCAAAATTTTACCTGACTAAAATATCACAATACTACTACTGAAGCGATACTACGAATAAAATAAAATAATAATAATCACATGCCAGTGCCACAACACGATTATGGTGAACAACTTTCGAGCCTACAGGTGTGTAGAGATCTTTGCGATATTGGTAAGTTATCTAAAAGGATAAAACCAGATCTTATTTCATGAAATAATACGTTTATTTTACAACAAAAAATTATATCATGACATAGTCATTTTTGTTGTTATTTTATCTTTGTTATTAATAATAAGAACCTGGATGCAAGTAACAAACTAAATGACAACTACAATAAAACAAAGACACAATACAATCTGTTTTATTTTTTCCCAAATTCCATTTTAATTTTTAATGGTTACATTTAAAAAGTAAAAATGTCTAATTAATTGAAATCATGTAACCTACATAATTTAACAGCATGAAATACATTTTATAATTTTTTTCAGATTCAGTTTTGTTTGTGCATCTGTTTTTCCATTAATTTTCTGGATTCTATTTTGATCGATAAATTCGTTAGATTTTATAAAGGATAATTGTATTTGATAAAAATGTTATTAATTAGAGGCTATTTATTTATTTTTTCAGAAATACTGTGTTGTGCATTTTTCTGGTGAATAAATTCTTGTAAATATATATATTTTTTCTTTTTCTGGTAAGTATTCCTTAAACGTTGTTTTACTACTAATAATAATTATTACTAGTAGTACTATCTTTAAGTAATATATTTCTGCTACATTAAGTAATATATTTCTGTCAAGTTAAATTGAACTTTTATTTTGACGGGTTGCTGTGAAGACCTTTAGGTTTCTGTTTGTATATTATACGACGATAGTTTTCTGCAAAAGAAACAGTGACTGCCAGTGTATTCATACATTGAGGTGGAAGAGGCTGAAAACACTGTGAGCGTCACACGTATGCGTGTAGTGAACAAAACTGCACTTCTGCTCCATTCACTAACACAGACAAGCAGAAATACAGCTCTTATTAAAATGCATTCTGAAAGTAACGGTACTAGTAAAATTCGGGATTGTACAGTTTTTAAAAGCAGGGTATCGTGATACTTTTTAAGTACCGGTATATCATGCAACACTATTGTACAGTACAAAAACCATTACCATAATGATAGGAATACCAGTGTGTGTGTGTGTGTGTGTGTGTGTGTGTGTCTTGACTCACCGATCCACGGCCGGGCCTCCACGACGTGACTCCATTCACTCCACTGGCTGTGGTTGATCAGGGCGTCCTGAGCTCTGATCTGGATCTGATGCAGGTGACCCACTAGAGCGTCCATGATCTTTAGACTGGTGTTCTCCTCTGTCTCCAGCTGAGGAACAATCAACAGATACATACACTTAACAGAGGACAACAGATCACTCCAAATATTAACACTGGCAAAACTCATCAATCGTACTGCAACTGATCCGTGCTTGAGGACGTGTCACATTTACACAACAAATTCCCATTCTAAAGCGTTCACATATAGTGATCCAAAAGTGACTATTACATGGAAATTCTGGCATTTTAATATATGGGCCATTCTACAGAATTAGTGCAAACTGCTGTCCCACAACCAAAAAACACATTTAAAAAGCATTTAAGCATTCAAATCTTAGATGTTTACTAAGCTTATTTTATTATCTATTGAAACCCATAATAATATTTAAAATATCAGTAAGCTTAATATATATAAAATAATCATTTAGTGGCTACTTGCAATTGGGAAGTGTCTGTCCCGAAGCCTAATCCCTAAATTTCAACTTATGAAAATACTGAAAATAATTTTATTCCAAATTTAAAAATATGTTTTTGATAACAAAATAAATATAATAAAAAATAAAATATAAAAAAAATATTTATAAATTAAAATTATATTCAATATTTTAAAAAATGTAACTAATTTTCTTTCTTCTTTTTTTAAGCATCATTACTACTCCAGTCTTCATTGTCACATAATCATTCAGAAATAATTTAATATGCTGATGTGCAGCTGAACAAACACTGATTATCAATGTTGAAAACAGTTTTGCTGCTTCATATTTTTGTTGCAATCATGATACATACTTTTTCAGGATTCTTTGATGAATAGAAAGTAAAAAAAAAAAAAAAAAACATTATTTGAAATAGAAATCTTTTGTAACCATAAATGGCTTTACTGTCACTTTTGATCAGTTTTTATGTTTCCTTGCTGAATAAAGTACTAATTTTCTTAACATTTCTCTTTTTGGGACACAAAGTGGCAGCCGTTTTGCTATTAATTCATTTTATTATAGCAAAAACAAAAATGAGCATGTTTACAACTGGCTTGCTTCTTCACTTGTCAGATAAAGCATAAACAACCCTTACAAACACACACACACACACACACACACACACACACACACACACACACACACACACACACAGTGTTGTCTTATCTGAGAGCCCCACAGTCATCTCTGCATGGCCTGATCTTATCTGCTTTCACCAGGCTGCTTGGCCTTTCATCAGACAACCAGATGTTGGCTGTCTCCTGATCTGTGTGTGTGTGTGTGCGTGTGTGTGTGTGTGTGTGTGTGTACACTGAAAGGGCTGGACGACAGGACTGCTTATTGACGGCTCATATATAATAAGGGTTGTATGTTGGTTGCGAACCAAAAAAAAAAAAGACCTTTTCCTTATATGATGAAAGTCAAAAAAGATACAATGTTGTTTTGGACCACATTGAATTTCATTATATGGACAAACAAAATGTTTATTTTAGGTTGAAAAAAAAGAAAAAGTCGCTGAGGTTTTAAACAATATTAGTATGAGTAAATGATGACAGAACTTGTATTATTCAGAATATTAATGAGATGATTCACACATAAAATTAAAATCCTGTCATCACTTACTCATCTTTATGTTATTACAAACCTGTATGACTTTCTTTCTTCTGTTGTACACAAAAGAAGGTATTTTAAAGAATGTTGGTAACCAAACTGTTGACGGTAGCTATTGACTTAATACTATGGAAGTCAATGGTTACTAGCGACTGTTGGGTTACCAACATTCTTCAAAATATCTTCTGCCACACACACATACACACTTTATCTAATTAAAGGGGTGGTGAACAGAGAAACCAAAATTGCCTTGCTGTTTTGACATATAAGAGGTCATTGTACTATAAAAACATCCTGTAAGTTTTAGAACTCAGAACTTTCTCGTTAGTCTAAAAACAGCTTATACTGAAGCCAGTCTGCCAAAATGACAGGTTGGGGAATGTACCACTCTATGATGTAATAGTGTGGATAAATCACTGCCTGTTTAGCCCCACCCACCAATTCTACATCGCAGTCTTTTTAGACCCAGCCACCAATTATACTTCACTGCCTGTTTAGCCCTGCCCACCAATTCTACACTGTTGCCTGTTTAGCCCCCACCCGATTCTACATCACTGCCTGTTCAGCCCGGTCACCGATTCTACATCACTGCCTGCTTACTCATGCCCACCAATTTATATGTCATTGCCTGTTTAGCCCAGCCCATGATTCTACAATCACTGCCTGTTTAGCCCCCACCCACAGATTCTGCCACTGCTTGTTTAGCACCGCCCACCGATTCTACATCACTGCCTGTTTAGTCCCTCACACGATTCTACATCGCTGCCTGTTTAGCCCCACCCACCAATTCTATATGACTGCCTGTTTAATCCCCGCCCACCAATTCTGCGCCACTGCCTGCTTAGCCACACCCACCGATTCTGCCACTGCCTGTTTAGTCCCACCCACCGATTCGACATCACTACCCCTTTAGTCCCACCCACCAATTCGATATCACTGCCTGTTTAGCCCCACCCACCGATTCTACGTCACTGCCTGTTTAGCCCCACCCACCGATTTGCACACGGAGTGTAAATGACAAGAAGCGAAGGCAGGTCTACACAGAAACCAAACAATAAAGATAGTTCTGAATACGACAAGATGCTATGCAGTGCCAAGTTGAGGAAAAACAGTCATTGCATCGCCTTCCTTCTGATCCCAATGTTAGAATACAGACCGTCAGTAAGAACTTGGTCCTTTGTTACTTCATTTTCACCTTCACGGATTCGTTTACAAACAAGGCACAATTCGACAGGATTTTTAGAAAGATTGAAACTAAAAGACAATGCTGTGCCGACTATATTGGATCCGACTGTAATGTTGCAACACACACGTGTGAATAACTGTTTTTATTACACGGTCAGTACTGCTTTGTCTGTTATTAGAAATCGTTTGATATGTACTGAGTATTTATGTGTTCATCTGTGAGGGATGTAGGCTGGCAAACATACACAACTATTAGCCAATCATAGCAGTGGGCATTTATGTTCGAGTCCATGATCCTCCACGCCTATTCAAACAGTGTTCCAACGAGAGGGGTCAAAACCAGACAGAAAATAGCCTATTACTTCTAAGTTTTGGATGTACAAATCTTGATGAGATTATAAGTGGACCTCAGGGAACAGTGCAAAATAATAAAGGGAAGTTCATGACCTCTTTAATAACTTATTATTGATGTTGATTGTTTGTGTAAGGTTCTTACCTCAGACCAGTAGTTGGAGCCGATCGGACGGTAGCGCAGTAAGTAGGTTAAAGGAAAACCGGGCATGATTTCATCCGGCCAGGATGAAGGACAGCTCCACTTGACCAGTAACTGAGTGGGCTGACCTTCCACCTGAAGAACTATGACATTCTCTGGAGGATCTGGTTTCACTGAAACCACAGAATTACAGACATCAATTTGTGTTATAAAAGATTATGAAACTAAATGCTACTCTGAAGAAATCTGTAAGAAAGTTGAGGTGAAGAAGTGGACATGTGTAAACATATTTCAAAACTCTATTATAGTCCAAAAATATATGAAAGATGAATGGATCTGATAACATTATGACGGCATATAAACTCACAGAGTTCATGAGCGTCTATCTGGATGATGGTGGAGTTGGATCCCAGCGGGTTGATTTCGGTGATGTTCACCAGGAACTTTGAGGCCCAGAATGGCGGGTTAGTAATTGTACACTCATTTATCCCAATGTGCTCCTGCTCACAGGGCTCCACTTCTCCGCCTTTAACTCTGTAGAAAGCACCAGAATGAAGGAAGTAAATACAGTGCCTTGCAAAAGTATTCATACCCACTGTTTTAAATAACTTTTTTCCCCACATCAGTTTACACTCCATACATCACTAATGACAAAACATAAAAACAGATTTGTGACAACTTTGCAAATGTATTAAAAATAAAACACTGAAATAAGTACACTGCATAAGTATTCATACCCTTAACTCAGTACTTTACTCAGCACCTTTACAGCCTCACGTTTTTTCTTGGTATGATGCGACAAGCTTTGCACATCTGCATTTTGCAATTATCCACCATTCTTCTCACCCCTTCACCTCTCAAGCTCTGTCAGCATGGATGTGGGCTGGCAGACATTTTCAGGTTTCTCCAGAAATATTTGATTCAAGCCAAGGCTGCGGCTGGGCCACTCAAGGACATTCACAGAGTTGTCTATAAGCCACTCTTGCTGTGTGCTTGCGGTCATTGTCCAGATGGAAGGTGAACCTTCTGTCCAGTCTGAGATTCTGAATGCTCTGGACTGGGTTTTTATTAAGGCTATCTCTATATTTTAGTGCAATGAGCTTTCTTTCTCCTCTGACAAGTCCCTCAGTCCCTGCCGCTGAAAAACAGCCCAAAGCATGAGGCTGCTACCAGCACACTTTACGTTTGGGATGGTACTCTGCAGGTGATGAGCAGTGATGAGCAGTGATGAGCAGTCCTTCAAACATGATGCTTTGAATTGAGGTTCATCAGACCAGAGAATCTTGTTTCTCACAATATGAGGGTCCTTTAGGTGTTTTTTTTGCAATATCAATGTGTGTTTCTTCACTGAGGAGAAGATTGAGTTTGGCCACACTGCCATAAAGCCCAGAACAGTGGAGTCTTGCAGGTTCCTCCTCTCTTCTGTAGGTTTCTCCCATCTGCATATATGGTCATAGAGCTCAACTAGAGTGACCATCAGCTTCTTGGTCACCAGTCTAGCCAAGCCCCTTCTCCATCAATTGCTCAGTTTGGCCAGGAGGCCAGCTCTAGGAAGAGTCCTAGTTGTTCCAAGTGTCTTCCATTATGGACAATGGAGGCTACATGCTTCTGTGAACCTCCAATGCAGCAGATTTTTCTGAACTCTTCTCCAGATGTGTGCCTTGATGCAATCCTGTCTCTGAGCTCTACAAGCAGTTATTTTGACCCCAGGGCTTGGTTTTTGCTGTGATATGCATTTTCAGCTGTTAGACCTTTTCTGAGAGGTATGTACTTTTCCAGATCATACTCATTCAACTGAATTTGCCACGGTTTAACTCTACTCAAAGTGTAGCAATTTCAAGTGTCATTTCAGTTTTTTTTTATTAAATTTGCAGTTGTTACAAACCTGTTTTGTGCTTTGTTATTATGGTGTATGGAGTGTAGATTTATGTGGGAAAAAAAAGGTAATTGAAAGCAGTTTAACAAGGCTGCAACAAATCAGGTGCCAATCTACGCCTGATACAACATAATGACAAAGTAAAAACAGAACTGTCACAACTTGCAAGTAGCGTTGAAAGAGCCCTCGCACACAGGCTCACCACCACCTGGTAGCTTTAGGAAAACAGCGAATGGTGGGCAGTATGCATTTAACGTGGTAAATATAGAAAGAATATGTCATTTATATGTGCCTAACGTGGCGCTATAACTATAACTGGATATTGGCATGTAGATGTCTTCAGGCTGGTACTTTTATTAAACATATGTGACCCTGGACCACAAAATCAGTCATAAGTGTAAATTTCTCAAAATTGAGATTTATACATAATCTGAAAGCTGAATAAATAAGCTTTCCATTGATGTACGGTTTGTTAGGAAAGGACAATTTTACAACTATTTGAAAATCTGGATCTGATGGTGCAAAAAAAATCTAAATATTGAGAAAATCACCTTTAAAGTTGTCCAAATGAAGTTCATAGCAATGCATATTACTAATAAAAAATAACGTTTTAATATATTTACGGTAGGAAATTTACAAAATATCTTCATGGATCTACTTAATATCCTAATGACTTGTGGCATAAAATAAAAATCCATAAATTTGACCCATCCGATGTATTTTTGGCTACTGCTACAAATATACCTGTGCAACATAAGACTGGTTTTGTGGTCCAGGGTCACATATTAAGTTTGGTGCAGATTGAACATGGTATGTTGAACATGGTAGTGCAAAGCTTGACATATATTGTTGCCAATAGTTGGCGCTATGATTATAACTGAATATTGGCCTTTAGATGTGTTCAGGCCAGGACTCTTATCAAACATGTGAAGTTTGGTGCAGATTGGAAATTGCATGTCTAAAGGAGAAATCCACTTCCAGAACAACAATTTACAAAGAATTTACACACCCCCTTGTCATCCACGATGTTCATGTCTGTCTTTCTTCAGTCGTAAAGAAATTGTGTGTTTTGAGGACAACATTTCAGGATTTTTCTCTATATAGTGGACTGATATGGTGCCCCGAGTTTGAACTTCCAAATGGGCTTTAAATGCGGCTTCAAACGATCCCAAATTGTAAATGATCCCAGCCGAGGAAAAAGGGTCTTACCTAGCAAAACAATCAGTTATTTTAATAAATACCATTTATATACTTTTTAATGTCAAACGCTCATCTTGTCTTACTCTGCCTGGACTGTTTTTGTTCAGGTTCATGACAGTTAGTGTGTGTAGAAAAATTCCCATCTCATGTTCTCCCTCAACTTCAAAATCATCCTATATCACTGTTTTACCTTTTTTGTTAAGGGTGTTTGATCTTCTTTGCATGTTCACTTTGCAAATACTGGGTCGGTACTTCAGCAGCGATGTAGGATGATTTTGAAATGATTTTTGAAGTTGAGGGAGAAAATATGATTGGAGTTTTTCGACATACCCTAACTGTCTTGAGTCAGAATACACAGAGTTCAGGGAGAGAAAGACAAGACAAGCGTTTGAGATTTTAAAGTATTTAAATTGTATTTTTTTAATGTAAATAACCAATCGTTTCACTAGATAAGACCCTTCTTCATCGGCTGGGATCGTTTATAACCGCATTTGGGATTGTTTGAATGCATTTAAACTGCATTTTGAAATATCAAAATCGGGGCACCATATCAGTCCATTATATGGAGAAAAATCCTGAAATGTTTTCCTCAAAAACAATTTGTTTACGACTGAAGAAAGAAAGACATGAACATCTTGGACGACAAAGGGGTGACATTACCTGTAAATCTTTGTTTTGGAAGTGGACTTCTCCTTTAAGTTAGTGTAAAACAAGTCATTTCCTGTTGCCAGCAGGTGATGCTATAACATCGAAATTTGTCAGGCCACAGACACGCCCTTTAACGAAAACTCAAGATCTTCACAATTTAATGTCACAAAGGGCTTTAGATTACACTGACCAAATTTGGTGTTGATCTGTTTTAACCTCTAGGAGGAGTTTGTTTAAATACAACACCTGAAACATTACAAATCTTGCAGAGAAAATTCTCGTGCCGGGGGACTTTTTTGTAGGTACTGGTGTGTTACATGTGTCTACCAAATTTCATACATGCATATAAAAAACAGCTCAAGATCCCCTTCGTTGATGTTTTATAGGTGGCGCTATTGAGCCATTTCGCCACACCGACTTCAGAAATCCAAAATTCTGAAATTTGTCACCACGTTTGGCATGTGTGCAAAGTTTCATGAGTTTTCAAGCACCTCAGAAATGTGAATTTATACCATTAACTCAGTACTTAATACTTAACTAAAGCACCTTTACAGCCTCAAGTCTATTTGGGTATAATGCAACAAACTCTTAATATCAGTGATGTTTGTCCTGTAGGTGTCTCATATTTCCAGGCCAAGTCTAGGAAGAGTCCTGGTTGTTTCAAACTTCTTCCATTAAGGGTAACAGAGACTACATGCTTCTGTGAACCTTCAATCCAGCAGAATTTTTTCTGTAATCTTCCCCAGATGTGTGGTTTGACGCAATCCTGTTTCTCAGCTCTACAGACAGTTTTTTTGACCTTAGGGCTTGGTTTTTGCTCTGATATGTATTTACAGCTGTTAGAGTTTTTATTAAGACGTGTGCCTTTCCAAATCATACACATTTAATTAAATTTGCCACAGGTTACTCGAAGTGTAGTAACATCTACAACCTGTTTTTTTTGCTTTGCCATTATGATTTATGAAGTGTAAAAGGTATTTTAAAGCAGTTTGCAACATAAAACGTGAAAAAAATGAAGAGGTATGAATACTTTTGAAGGCACTGTGCAATAAATAAAAGAGCGCACCTGTAGGACGTTCTGTATAATGTGGGCAGGTGTGTTGTCTTCGTTTGCACCCAGGAGCAGTAGATGTTCATATGACTCGGCACACGACAAGAAACTCTGACGAAATGAGGCGGATCTAACAGAAGAGGAAGACAAAAATATCTCATGAGATAACTTTAGACACAATACGATTTATCTGTGAACATTCAAACAGACTGACTGCACAAGACAGCTGTTTAACTCAAGCACTGCCTTTAAGGACATGAGGAAACGTAGTGCGGAAGACTAAACTTCAACACACTCTAGAACCAGCAATCTCACCCTTCCTATCAGGAAACTGTGGAGCTGTGATGCGGAGACTTCCTGTCAGAGGAAGTGCCTTGAGTTAAACAGAAAGGGCGTACAACTGCACACTTTCTTAATCTCCCAGGGTACAAAGTGTTTCCTTTTTACTAGAACTTTCCACCATTTCCAGCACCGTTTCACCATTTTAGCGCTACCGGCAACTTGAGGGACTGTGAGACATATTTAACACCGATACCAGTAATGCTCAATTATATAGTTACAATTATATTCAAGCTCTTTATTATGTTAGTCAATGCATCAGAATGAGTGTACTTATTTAAAGCATTATAAAGGATTATGAAACAATAATTTAAAATGTACTTTAAATTAAAAATGTGACACAGAAGCAGCATTTTAGAGGCCTGAAGCACTTCTTCAAGTTTAAAGTCAAGTTAGAGTCAAAGTTTATCAGATCCTTTATGTTTATGTTGCTACAACACTGTCATTTGTTTAAGCCAAAACCGTTCTTTAGATGACATTTTCAATCAGAAGTAATTGAACTTAGTCATGGTAGATGCCACATGTAATGATAATAAAAACGAGGCTGTTTTAAGGGAGTGATAAACATGTAGTCTGTTCAATTCGACTGGTTCAATACGACTTGAGGTCGGTCAAGAGCATAAATAAAAAAAAATAAATAAAAATAAATCGCATGCAAGTAAATAAGCCTTAAAAATAAATCTTAAATAAAAGCATAAAAAAACATAAGTAAATAAAAAATTAATAACTATCATTAAATAAACACAAATTAAAACCAAAATAAATAATAGCATAAATAAAAGCATAAGTAAAAATAAAACAATTAATTAATTAAGCATCATTAAATAAAAAAAACAATAAATAATAGCAGCATTCAAAAGCATAAAAGTATAAATAAAAACTAAATCTTAAATAAAAGCATAAATAAGCAGATAAAAGCATAATTACACAAAAACTTAAATAAAAATCTTAAATAAAGTATAAATAAAAAGCCTAAATACAACTATAAATAAAAATAAGAAAGTATAAACAAATACATAAGTTTAATTAATGAACTAATTGATTGATTAAATTATTGATTGATTAATAAAATAAAAACAATAAATAATAGCATAAATAAATAAGCAAATAAAAGCATAATTACACTAAAACATAATTAAAAACTTTAATAACTAAAAGCATAAATTAAAAATCATAAATAAAAACAAAATCTTAGATAAAAGCATACATAAAAAAAATATCAAATAACAGCATAATTACATAAAAACTTTAATACAAATCTTAAATAAATAAAAGTAAAAAATAAAAAGCATAAATACAACTATAAATAAAAATAAGAACGTATAAACAAATAAATGCAAAACTAAAGCCAAATAAATTTAATTGACTGATTGAAAAAAACAATAAATAGCATAAATAAAAACAAAACCGTAAAGAAAAGCATAAATAAATAAGCAAATAAAAGCATAATTACACCAATACATAAACAAAAACTTAAATAACTAAAAACATAAATAAAAACATACATAAAATCATAAATAATAAATAAACTAAATCTTAAATAAAGGCATAATTACACAAAAACTTAAACAAACTAAATCTTAAATAAATAAAAGTATAAATAAAAAGCATAAATAAAAGTATAAACAAATAAATACAAAATTAAAGCCAAATAAGTATATATAAAAAAACTTTAATAACTAAAAGCATAAATAAAAAACATTAAATAAAAGCATAAATAAAGAAATAAAAGCATAACTACTAAAATCATAAATAAAGAAAAGTATCAATATAAAAACATAAATACAAATATAAATAAAAATAAGTATAAAAAAAATGCTAAATTAAAGCCAAATTAGTTTAACTGACTGATTGATTAATAAAAAAAAAATAATAATAATAATAATAGCATAAATAAATAAGCAAATAAAAGCATAATTGCACCAAAACATAAATAAAAACTTTAATAACTAAAATCATAAATAAAAATCATAAATAAAAACTAAATTTTAAATAAAAGCATAACCTAAAAAAATCTAATAAAAGCATAACTAAACAAAAACATAAATACAAAGCTTAAATAAATACAAGTATAAGTAAACAGCATAAATACAACTATAAATAAAAATAAGAAAGTATAAACAAATAAATGCCAAATAAATGTAATTAATTAATTGATTGACTGATGCATTGATTAAAGAAAAAACAATAAATAATAACATAAATAAAAACAAAATCAAATAAAAGCATAATTACACAAAATATCTTAAAGTATAAATAAAAGCATAAATACAACTACAAATAAAAATAAGAAAGTATAAGCAAATAAAAGTGTAATTACACCAAAACATAAATAAAAACCTAAGCATAAATACCAATATAAATAAATATAAAATTAAAGCAAAATGTAGAAATGCAGAAAGAAAGAAAGTTACAGTAAAACCTTTCCAATAAAAGCAAGCACTGTTTCTGACAATAGGCAAAGTTAGGCCCCCAGAAACACTACAATAAATGATGTATGTTTTTTTTTTTTTTGTTGTTGTTGTGGGGGGTTGGTGCATCATGTTGTAACCTATAGTTGTCCTTAACACTAAATTTAATATGGCATCTACTTTTGCGCAATTCCTTAAACCCTTATTCTCAAATATTACATTTAATGAATCACATTGTGAGTCAAAACACGAAACAAGGGACTCTTGTATCACTGTACTTGACTTACGGCCCAGACGGAGTTTGATGGACTGCAGTAAAGTGCCCCGTTCATCATGGCAGCTGTAGTTGCCTTCCATGGAGTGTGTGGTGTTCAGTAGCGTAAGCGAGCCCTTGTGCGTTTGCCACGTCAGTACTGAGCTCCCATTGAACCGCCATTCCACCGGAGACCTGTCGAACCCATCCAAAACTCAGAGTCAACAACCACCTTCACCTGCAAACCTGCTCTAATCAAAAACAGACCTGCAAAATACCCGCTATCAACCTCAACTGGACCTGCGTATCGTGTTACTCATTTGTGGGTTGTGCAAATCTTATTTCTGGCACCGGGATTCTCTTGGATAGCGTTTTTGCTGGCAAGAAACGTGCATTTATATGAAATACGAGGCTGGCCAAAATCTGAGGCCGGGGAATCGAGCCCCCCTTCCCACAGTAAATAGCCTCGACGTGTCCAAACCCTATAAGGACTGGCCCCGTGCCCCAACAGAGGGTGGTTAAGCACACTATTATCACTCTTTACAGGAAAGCTTAGCCCTGGAGTCTAATGGAGCTTCAGCAAGGCTTAATATAGACTGGACAACGTACCCGCCGTGAACACCTCCGCATGTCAGCGTGACCCTGGAGCCCAGTCCACCGAACTGGACGTCTGAAACTGAAAGCAGGAGACATGTGAGCTGTGTGCTATTCCAGAAGTGACAACAGACATTTCATCAAGTCATTATGTTATCAACCAGCCAATGGTGCTGGGATTTAGCCCGAGCACTGGAGGAGTAGTTTTTGTAAACAATGCACTGCTATAATCTATATAAAATAAGTCAAATAAAAAGAACATAATTAGGGCAATCAATGTTAGCATGTTAATCGCATGCAATTTACTATTATTGATGTATTAGTTTGGCATTTCAATGGCAGTACACCATTTGTAGGGGCCTGTGAAATCCGTTTTATTTTTTCCCAAATTCCGTTTTTTCCGTTTTATTTTTTCTCAACTTCTTTTTATTCTTCTTATTAATCAAAGAGCATGTCTAATTAATTAAAATCATGAAACTTACACAATTTCACATCAATTTAATAAAGGTTTGACAAAAATGACATGTTTAGGGCCCTATGAAAGGTTTTATTTTTTCTCACCATATGTTTTATTGTTATCAAATTCCGTGTAATTATTTGAACGCATACTTATTTAAATGCATTCTTAATTCTTAATTCTGTATTGTGTATTTAAAATGTTCAAGGCATGAAACATTTGGCATTTTTTGGCAAACAATGGGAATTTACTATTGCGTGATTATACCCTAAAAATTCATGTTTGTTTCATTTTAGTAGTAGTAGTAATAGTAGTAATTAGGGGTGTGATGAGACATGAGACTGGGTTCACGAGAACGAGACGAGACGAGATTTTTTAACTTTTCTTAAGAAATCCTCAATGATGAAATATATAAGGAAAATAGTCTTTTATTCAACTGAAAAAGACAAAATGCAAAAAAAAAAAAAAAAATGGAGATGCATTTTGAACTTTATGAAATTAAACTTCCATTTTAATGAATTATATGCAGTAATAAACAACATTTAAACAAGAGCCTCACGATTCTGGATAAATTGAGAATCGTGGTTGTTTTTAATAAATTGGAGACCATGATTCTCTCACGATTCAGGAGAAAAAGATTAGAAAACTAAATAAAATACTTTACTAGTGGTTCTGACAAACTGTACATTGCTTAAGTCTTTTAAAAACATAATTCATTTAAACAACAACAAAAACAAACATTCAATGGATTCAGTGTCTCACTTCATTAAGACTTGTTTGACTATTGAATCTCCTGAATGAATGATTCAATGACATATTTTTTTAAATGGGCAGTTGTCGCCACCTCCTGGCGGAAGAGGATAAGCGTTACTATACATGTAAGATAGTTTCGATTTGATTGCTACTGTAGACAGTAAGTGTTTATACCCAAACTATAAACTTTTATCCCAGTACTTCTATTATTTAATTTCTGTAACACAGAAATAATGATTATAATGTGGTTGAAAAGACTGTTTGTGTTGCTCTTTCTGCGTTTACATTTACCCCGACCCTCTGATTCATTAACATGAGCAGTGACAAAACGTGATTCTCACGCTCCACTGACACTCGTGATGTGAAACAGTCCTAATAGACATAGCTAAATCGTTTTCATTCAGGACAAAGATTAATGCAACGTAAACACGAAATATCATCGCGAGATCCGACTGGTCCACGAGATCTCGTCACATCCCTAGCAGTAATATATGTCTGGTACAAAGTTAAACCGGACTTTTATTTTGACGGGTTGTCGTGTCTACCTTTACATTTCTGTGTGTATATGATATGATGCTAGTTTTCCTAAAATGGAACGGTCAAATGCTCATGAAGTGACTCTCAGCAGATGCTGTTCATGTATTTACGACCTCATTTAGTGAGACCACAGACTCTGAAATCACCGCGAGCGTCACGTGCGCTTCAGTGTGTGTAGTAAACAAAACCGCTCCTCTGCTCCATTCATTAAAAAAACAGAGACACGCAGAACATGCAGGATTCACATTTCAATGGTATTTTTGCGGTGTAATATTTACAGATACTAGTCCATATTGCGGTTTGATTTAAGTGTAATGACCTACTTTTGATTAATTAATTCAAACTTTGACAAATTCCGTGACATTCCGCATCATTCAATAAATTCAGTTTTTATGACTGGATTCCAAGAATCCGTCCGCGTTTTCCTCATTGGAAATCATAGGGCCCTACATTTGTGATCCTGGACCACAAATCTAGTCTTAAGTCGCTGGGGTATATTTGTAGCAATAACTATTTTTAACTAAAAATACATTGTATGGGTCAAAATTATTGATATTTGTTAAATCATTAGGAAAAAATCATTAGGAAATTAAGTAAAGATCATGTAGATATTTTCTAAAATTCCTACTGTAAATATCTCAAAACCTAATTTTTGCTTAGTAATACTCATTGCTAAGAACTTTATTTGGACAACTCCAAAGGCGATTTTCTCAGTATTTTGATTTTTTTGCACCCTCAGATTGCAGATTTTCAAATAATTGTATCTCGTCCAAATATTGTTCTATCATAGCATGTAACCATACATCAATGGAAAGCTTATTTATTCAGCTTTCAGATGATGTATAAATCTCAATTTGGAAAAATTATGACTGTGGTCCAGGGTCACATTTATACACGTATTGATTCATAATTAACGCGCAAAGGGTCTCAGCTGAAATATTGCCTACGAGTGAAACATCGTCTTTATCGTGTATAAACACCCTTGTACATGAGGAAAATGGGAAAATGCGTTTTTGTTGCTGATTTGCATGATTTGGTGTAGTTTAGAAACATAAAATGTAATTATGTTTAGATATGTAAAATTACACTGTCATTATACAGTTTAGATATGCATATACCGCAGAAGACTCACATACACGCAGGCTAATAAACATTTTGGTTTAGTGATAGTTGTTTATGAGTCCCTTGCTTGTCCTGAACAGTTAAACTGCTCACTGTTCTTCAGAAAAATCCTTCGGGTCCCACAAATTCATTGGTTTTTCAGCATTTTTGTGTATTTGAACCCTTTCCAACAATGACTGTATGATTTTGAGATCCATTTTTGAGGACAACTGAGGGACTCATGTGCAACTATTACAGAAGGTTCAAACACTCACTGATGCTTCAGAAGGAAACACAATGCATTAAGAGCTGGGGGTGAAAACTTTTGAACAGAATGAACTTTTGAACAGAATTCTTATTTTGCCTAAATATATATATATATATATATATATATACACACACACACATTATTGCATTTTAAATAGTAGAAAAAACAGTTTTTGACTTCAAAATAAAGCACTTTCCCTCTGTATATGTCTGTGGGGTGAGCGGTTTTGTGGTGCTTGGAATTTATATAATTAATTAAAAAACAAATATTGCCACATTGATGGCTCAAGAAGGTGTAATTGTTCAAATAACATATTGTTTCATTTTAACCCCTGAACTGTAAACCCCCATTTTTGAACATAGACATGAAAGTGCACTATCCAAACTTAAATTAAATTCATGAATGCTTTTTAATACATACCTAAAGTTGGTCACTTTTTAAAGAAGACAATCAGCAGATTATTAAGTTAAATCATTTTAAAAAATGAAACAATAAAAAAGTTATATTAGTTTAAAGTAACTGTAAAGAAAATGTACTGTACTATTTTATATTTTTATATAAAATAAATGTTTTACAAAACAGCTTTTAATCCAAAATTGCTATAAAATTAAAGCCTTCTGTTATGATTTTTGAGGTACACTCTTAGTCTTAGTCTTAGACCTTTCCAACGATACATAGTTAGTCATGATTAGATTTAATTGTAATATAGTGAAGGCATCCCACTAGCAGGACGGTGACAGTTAAAGGGTTAAAATATAAAGAAATTGTAACCCTAAAGTGTTTTTCAAGTGTAATATTTCTGTAAAAGCTAGGGACAGAAAAATAGACATTTTCATAGAATGACCCATTTATTAAATTAAGTTTACTTAGTTAATATAAAATGATAACATTTCGTTCTGTTCTGTAAAACATTTCTGCTGCCAATTCGTTTCGAAGAATACATAATGTTAAACAAGACTACACTTTAAAGCCCTTAAAATAAATATCATTTCTGAAATTGTTTGACCAATACATATTACATCATATTTTCTTTGTTTGCCGTGGGATACAAAAGGCATTTTCTCAGACATGCTGACAATAGAACCATAAAATACACCACAATGCAACATAATTACAAAAGTCATTTAACCCTCTGGGCCTCTTCGGTCATTTTTGAGTGAAAAAATGTATATTTTGAAATTTTTAAAATTGTAACTTTATCAGAATGAGATGACACTTGGTGACTTTTGTTGCATTACCTATGTGAACACACAAAAAAAATCATGGACATGATTTGGACATGTTAAAGGGTCACAAAAAAAGTCTTATGAGCTTACATGACATTACACAAGTTTTTTTTTTCCAATGACACCAAATGGCACAATTATCACTTAAAAAAATGGTTTTAACGTGAAATGTTGCATTTATTGAGAAACAATAAAAAATAATTATATAACTAAACATAATAATAATTCTAATGGGAAAAATAGCTCAGTAAAATATTGCATATTGTCATAAAATCCCCTCAAAAGTCTAAATAATAATCAAAAAAATATTATTGAACAAAGATTTTCCTGAAAAAAAAACAAAAAGTTACATTTCAAGGCTTCGGCAGTGTGACTCCTAAACGAAGAGGCCCAGAGGGTTAAGTGGGATTAGCGACCATAAAATATATTTTTAATGCTACGTTGCTACTAAAATGGTCATTTCCTTGCATATTTTGTTCTATTACGTTTTAATATCTTTTTATACTTGCTATAAAATTGGTAGGTTTAGGTTTGGGGGTAGGTTAAGGGGTCTAAAAATCTAAATCACGTACCGATAAAATTATATAAACGCATTGATAAAAATATCTTAATGGTATAAAAGATTCATAAATGTTTTACATTTTTTTAGTTGTAAATACACTGTTATTTCATGTTTTAAATGTTCTAACTATTACTTGGAATACGCTTCTGTGTCATCTTGTATTATCTGTGTCAAATACCTGCGCAAAGAATCATGGGAGCGAAAAGTGTCCGTCAGTTGTACTCTTTAAAATCCTTAATTCTGAAAGAGCTCTTTGAAGTGGCCAGTTTTGAGCACGACCCTTCAATACGGCGGCCACGATTGTTCTCACTACAAAGTGCCCCTAACAGGGGAATTTATCCCATTCGGGACGCAGTGAAAATCTGTGGTTGATGACATCAAAAAACAGCCAGGCCTGTTCTTGGCCAGAACGACTTTGTGCTGACATTTAAAAGTCAGGCTACGTGAGACTATAATGCAATTATTTTTTGACTATAGTTCAACGACTTGAAATTCTATGCAGCTTGACAGGAGTCGATTAAAACTGCATCATCCGTTCATCATTATAAGGCTTGCAGTGAACCTATAGTGACAATCAAGGTGCTTACATTACTGTGCTTTTCTGCCTAGTCAGATTTCAGTATTTATATCAGACATTTACTGCCAAGAGTTAAACAAAGAGCAAACACACATGCACAGAGTCACACACACACTGCGAGTGGCCTCGATCCAGTGCCCAGAGTCTAACTGAGCTCAAGAAACACTCGTGCTCAATGTCGGCTTTCAGGAAATATTGGCAAAAGCATATTATTTGAAATCCCACCACATTTCTCAAATTTCTCCCTCTCTGGCCAGCGAAATCGCAGCCATAACACACACAGACCAAAACTGCATGCATTAATTGAGCAATCCATATATGGGGCAATGGGGAATTGGGGACTTTAAACAGAGATGTTTATTGTTCTACAAAACAAAGAAATGGATATGATCCTGGTCTGGATTAAAATCGCATTTTCACATGATCAAACTTTATGCTATCTGCTCTAGTTGTTCTGTATATACCATCCCGCTTTGTCAACAAAGAAACGCTGCAAAGACTTTTGATGAGCTCCATATGCTGCAACACAAATTAAGTCATCAATCACATTTTAAACGATGTCATAACAGTCAAAATAGTCCTTGTAAACTGTTATAAAATTTCACAATACTGCAGTTTTACTGCATTTTCAGTCAAATAAATGCAGTCTTGGCGACTTTTGCTAAAAAATCTGAAGAAATAGGCACTATACCAAAGATTTTATCAACTTAAAGGGGTGCTATTATGCTTTTCACTTTTTGAATTTTAGTCAGTGTGTGGTGTGTATCTTTGGGCATAAAAAAAAGATCTACAAAGTTACAAATCTCAAAGTCCACTCCAAAAGGAGATATTTCGTTTTTAAAAAATCCCTTTTCAACAACTACAACGAACGGCTCCTTTGGACCACAACGTTTGTTTCCACATGCAATGATGTCACAACGCGGTCCATTAGAATATCATTAAATTAAATCCTGCCTACATAAATTCAAATTGTTGGAGGGAGGGTAGAGGTGGGGATTAGCCTAACTTTAGCGACGCAGCACAGCGAGCCACTTCAATGAGCCGCTGCATGGTGGGTATAAGCACAAGCATTGACTGGAGTGGCCACTTTAGAGCTGTAACGCGCTGCAGACGTGTGCAGTGTGTGGTAAGAGATTTATTCATCATACAGTGTTGATAACGTTAGCTTCACTTATAACACGAGTGTTTTTTAAAATGCATAAACTTGCACTAGAATAGGCTAGGCTGATCAGTGATGATGTTCTTTGATAATGTTAGGCTGCTTTTAGCCTTATGCTGGAGCTGGTTTCAGGCAATGAAACTAAATCTGTAAATAATTAAAAACATTAACATGATAATATCATGTATTTGCGATCTCACAGGCTGACGATAGGACCCAACACTACTGTAGCGTATTATTTACTCATCCTCCATGCATCATAGGTGTATATGACTTCCTTCTTTCAGACGAATGCAATCGGAGTTATATTAAAATATATCCTGGCACTCCCAAGCTTTAGAACGGCATCAGTCCAAAACGAGTCTAATAAAGTGCATCCATCCATAATAACAAAAAGTGCCTCACACAGCTCCGGAGGGTCAATAAAGGCCTCCTGCAGCAAATCGATGCGTTTTTGTAAGAAAAATATCCATGTTTAAAATGTAAGAATCATTTTAATCTAGCTTCCACTAACAGTTGTACCCGGAACTTGCTGCTTTAGCAAGAGGCGTGGCAGTACTGAAACACCGTCTAAACTGTTCACCAATCGCAACACAGTGGGACAGCTAACCAATCACAACACATTTTGTTTTTTGGAAGGTGGGCCTTCATTAAACCTGGAACTAATCAAGCCATTTGTGCCAGGCTGGGAGAGATGTATTGTAATAACGTAAATTATGTTAAAAATAATGCGTTTTTTGAACCACCGAGCATGAAAGCATGTTCTAGTACACCACCAAAACAAAATCAAGACTTTGTAAAAGAGCATAATAGGACCCCTTTAAAATATTAAAAGTCAATGAATCATGAATCATTCAAGGCATCATTCAAAAGATTCATTCATAAACACTGATTCATCCAACAACAAACAAGTCTTTATGAATGAGACATTAACTCATTTATTAAAATGATTAAAGGGGCCAGATAAATAAATGCTAAAAGGGCCAGCTATCCTAAAGTTATCAACCACAGGAATAAACTACTTTTTAAACTATGTCATAATAGAACATAGTTGTTGCAAATTGTTATACAATTTCATAATGCTGCCTTTACCAAAATATTTTCAAAAATCTGATGAAACAGGCTTTGTACCAAAGATTGTATTGACTTTGGTTAAACTTTTGAAAGTATGATCATCACAATGCTCGGTATGCCAGTAGGTGGCAACAAATGACTGTTTAAAGAAAGTATTTGACAATGAATCATTATGAATCACTCAAGAGATTTATTCATAAACACTGATTCATGCAACAGTGAAGTCTTTATGAAAGCGACTCATTCATTAAAATAGTTTTTTAAAGAAGACATCGAATACCCATTTTCCACAAGTTGATATGATAAGTCTTTTGCGTCTTCATGTATTGTCTGCAACATACTTTGGTTAAAATTCCTCAATGGTTGTGTAAAACAACACCCTTTTTTTTTTTACCTTGTCAAAAACAGCTCTGTTTTCAGCCGTTTCAGTGCATGTCTCTTTAAATAATAATGAGCTGCTGCTGCTTACCCTGCCCCTCTCTTCCATTTTTTATGTATTTACTGATGCGTTACCATCAAAAACAAAACTAAACCACTGCATCTTCAGTGGCTCTGATGTCACGAGAAAATGAAGATCTTATGTTCACTTTTACATTCAAATACAAAACACCTGCATTGCTTATGAGACATTCTAAATTTCTGAAAAAAGTAAATATTATAATAAATTAATTCTTTATAAAATTGAATTAATCTTTAATAATTTAATTAGACATACTTTTGATTATTACAATGTAATGAAACCCAGAAAAAAAAAAAAATCCAGAAAAAACAGATTCATAGGATTTGATCACAATAAAACTGAAAAAATAATAAAAACGTATTTCATAGGGTCTTAAAGTTTAATTTTTGTTAAACTTTTAAGAAATTGTTGTTAAATTGTGTAAGCTTCATGATTTCAATTAATTAGACATGAAAAAAAAAAACAATGGAATTGGGGGGTTCATATGGCCCTATTTATTTCATTTGTGTCTTTGTTTTATTGTATTTGTCCTTTAGTTTGTTACTTGCATCTATGTTCTTATCACTGATTAACAAAGATAAAATAACAAAAATTATATAAGTTGTTACTGTGAAATTAAATTTCTTTATTATAGGCTCGGCAGTTGCTCACCATGATCCTGTGTAGTGTCACTGGCATGTGATTTGTATTATTATTATTTTTTTAATGGGGATGCAAAGCTTTTTTTTTTAAATAGATAAGTATAACCTCCATTTGGACCATCGATTATTCAGTCACTTTATGTTTTTGTCATAGTATCGGTTCAGTAGTAGTATCATGATATTTTATTCAGCTATCATATCAAAGTCAAAATTTTGGCACTGTGACAACACTAGTCCACACGCTGCTTGTCCACAAGACATGTTTATATGCAAACACCATGTAAAAGTGAATTTTTCATCTGATGCCCTTTTTTTATATTTCTTGCATATTAATGTATTTTTGTCAGAACCTCCAGTAAATTACATGCCATTTTGTTTAGGCTTTTTTTTTTTTTATTTATTTATTTATTTATCTTTTTTGTGGTGAAAGTTGAGATCTTGTGGGAAAATTGAGAGTTTTGGTTGATTTGATTTAGCGCCATTTCTTCTGAGGAGGTTTGGAATGTTTTGAATATTTGAAAGCTGTTTGCAAAAATGTAAATATTTTCGGAACAGTCTCTTCAGCTCACCAAGACTGCATTTATTTGACCAAAAAAGTACAGTAACTGTAAGTAATGTTTATTTAACCAGGGAAATGTGGCATGAATTTACATATTAATTTACATATTTACACACATACACACAGGTGTTTTCAAAAGTGTGCTTTTTTATATTGCTGCATTGTCAGTATTGTCCTTGCATGCATTAAAATAAAACTTGCACATGCCAAATCTCTTGCACATGGGTGTAGTTGTTCAGTATATTTTCATCCTGCTTTGTCTAAACAAAGACATGCTACAGAGACTTCTGACAAGTTCCATATGCTGAAATGCATATCCACATACTAGCAGCGAATGCTAACGTGGCCTGCTATCCTGGAGCACTTTGGCCGGAATAAACTCAGATCGTACCTTCATTGGTCCATATCTCTGATGTGACGTGCTCAGAGAAGAGGATGATGATTCCAGTGACTATTAGATCGCCAAGGCATGACACTAAACCGGGCATCTGTGAGGAAGAATAAAACAAGAGTTACTCAAGGGGAAGTCCCATTTTAAGAGTTAATGAGTATCATTCTGTGTAAATGGTCCACCAGCTTAGCAACCAGCCAGGTTGCGAAGCAATTAACCGCTCTAATTTAGATATAGGCAAACAAGACACAACGGGAATACGTGCGTGGCCTCAGATATTTCCATATAAACGGCACAGAGAATGAACATCTCTTCAAAACTTCCCATGAATGATAACAGATTTTAACAGCTCTGCTGAATTCTGGGAAGTTATTTTGCAAGTCCATTCGCATTCATTAACTGGTGAGGACATTTTGGATGATGACGTCAAATGAAAAAGGTCCGCTATCTGAAATATGGCCTTGGGGAGCCTTGTATCAACAGACTGTAAACATTTTAAACAAATACTATAACTGACAGGATACATCTGTCATACGTGCAGCTGGGATTTGCCTGGCAGGCATCGTTTTATGACGAGCGGATGCTTCTAAAGCCCGATGAAAACCAAAGCAAATGCAGGAAACATCCTCACAATCCAAAAGGTTAAGTCACTAAACCTCCCAACAAGACTCTGGAGAGTTCATTAATTCATTAACAGTGGAAAAGTATCGGCAAATAGAAAAAATGAAAGTGAAAGTTTGACCATTAAATAACTGAGTCACAAATCTCAACTTCATATGACATTACAAAACAATAACAAGTGGGGGAAATACAGAGAGGAAATGTTTGAAAAATTTTATAATTAGGTTACATTATATACTACATTAGTTAACATAAACTAACAATAAACCATACGTCTAGAGCATTGCTTAAGAATAGTTAGTGTTTATTTATTAATACGATTTTTTTTTTAAAGTTTTTTTTTTCTAGTATCTATTTATATTATTTAATAAAGACTAACAACTGTATTGCTGTATTAATGACAGAAATACTACACATCTCAAAGAAATAAAAACAAGAAATAAGGATGCTAAAATGTTTTGTGTAAGAACTATAATAAAGTTACAGTATCAACAAGATCAACAAGTGCTGTAAATTTTTTTTACTTCCAAACATAAATTTGTTAATGAAATCAGTCTGTCTCAATGACTCACACATAATGGCACATCAACTGCTGTCAGTTTGGACAGGTGTTGCACCAAGACCACAACGTGTGGTGGTGATAGACACATAATCAAAACAAACAAATGACAACTTTTTACATTTTTGTTAAGAAAACTTTTAAACTGAGTTTTACTCAACACAGCAATGGCGGTTCAAGAATTAACATGTTTTTAAAGGGCCACCCAAAAATGAAAATCACCCCATGATTCACTCACCCTCAAGCCATCCTAGCTGTATATGACTTTCTTCTTTCAGACAAATATATTCAGAGTTATATATATATATATAAAATCTCCAGGCTCTTCCAAGCTTTATAATGGCAGTGAATGGGTGTTGAGATTTTGAAGGCCAAAAAAGTGCATCAATCCATCATAAAAAGTACTCCAAATGGCTCCAGGGGGTTAAAGGAGAAGTCCACTTCCAGAACAACAATTTACAAATAATTTACTCACCCCCTTGTCATCCAAGATGTTCATGTCTTTTTGTCTTAAGTCGTAAAGAAATTATGGTTTTTGAGGAAAACATTTCAGGATTTTTCTCCATATAATTGACTTTATTAGTGCCCCGATTTTGAACTTTTAAAATGTAGTTTAAATGCAGCTTCAAAAGGCTCTAAATGATCCCAGCCGAGGAAGAAGGGTCTTATCTAGTGAAACGATCCGTCATTTTTTTAGAAAAATAAAAATTTGTATACTTTAAGCACAAAAGCTCGGGTAGCACAGGCTCTTGGATGTGCGTCCACGGGTCGTTCTTGAACGATTCGTTCATTTTGAACGGATCTTTAATGTGACTCGTGAAGAATGAGTCGTCTCGGGGAGTGATTCGTTCAGTCGTGCATGCACAACATCCTATTAGGTTCTGTACTGGAAGTAGTTCACCTGTTTGTAGTCTTTGGGTTTTTCGAGTCGTTCGTTCATCTTATGGGGCTGTCACGTGATGCTGATTTTGCTAAAATGAACGAAATGACTCGAAAAAAGATTTGTTCATTTTGCTGAATGAGACTCAAAGGTCCAAGTCGGTAAAATGATCTGAACTTCCCATCACTACTACGAATCATGTCTAAGTTCATTGTCTGTGTACTCCGGCTCAAAAAGGTAGAGTATGGCAAAAAAACTCCATCTTATTTTCTCCTACAACTTCAGAATCGTCCAACACGTTCTACCTTTTTGTTTATAAACAGCGTTTGACTTACTTGCACTTCCTTAGTCTTTGCGCATTCGCTTTGTAAACACTGGGTCTGTAGTTCCACCTACATTCAGCATGACCTTTCAACACGATTCAATACGTAGCGTCGTGAACATGCATCACAGAGCCTGTGCTACACAAGCTTTTGTGCTTAAAAAGTATACACCTTTTTATTTTCGGAATTTTTTTTTTTTTTGATAAGACCCTTCTTCCTCGGCTGGGATCATTTACAGCCCTTTGACGCTGCATTTGAACTACTTTTTGGAAGTTCAAAATCAGGGGCACAATTGAAGTCTATTATATGAAGAAAATGTTTTGAAATGTTTTCCTCAAAAACAATAATTTCTTTACGACTGAAAACAGAAAGACATGAACATCTTGGATGACAAGGGGGTGAGTAAATTATTTGTGAATTGTTATTCTGGAAGGGGACTTCTCCTTTAATAAAAGCCTTCTGAAGTGAATCGATGTGTTTGTGTAAGAAAAATATCCATATTTAAAACTTTATAAACCGTAACCTCTAGATTACGCTAACCTTTAACCTAGGACGCCTCGAGGGTGAGTAAATCATGAGTTAATTCCTAATTTTCTTTGGGTGAACTATCCCTTTAACCCTGAGGTAGTTAAGCTCTAAGTTTTGTTTGTACTTAATCATTATCAATAACATGCACCCTGCATGGAAAAACTCCTTGAGCATCTTGAGATGTCCGTTTCTCCACATTTAGAGGCTCTGCTCAGAGAAACTCAGAGTTTGTCAACATTCCTGGCAGCTGTAACCTATAACTGAGTAGCCTGATTGTAGAAGATTATGTGTAGTAGTAATCAAGGGACGCATATTCCAGTCAAAACAACACGTATAATTATCAATCCTCCACGGTAAATCAGTTTTCAGAGGGCAAAAGTCTGAAACCTACAGAGCAGTCAATACACGCTTGATTTTAATTTCCACATGGTTTAGTCATCATTATTATCTGACATCTCTTGGTAATCGGGAACATAGGAATTTTCCTCACTGCATCAGAAAACGTCTAAAGCGTCTGACTTCTCGAAACCACATGCTGGAGTTGTTAGCACCAGTTTTTACGCTGCTTTATAGCAGGCTGCAGTCCGTAATGGTTTTCGCTCACTATTAATATGAAACACAGGCTAATAATCTCTTAAAAGTCTCATAATGTGCGCTTCGACTTTAATCTCACAGTATGTGAAGTCAATTCTGTACATGTGTGTCTTATAGTGCCAAACCTGAGGGCAGCAGTGGTTGTTCTCTGATTTGACGTAGTTTGTTATCTGGATGGCCTTCATGTTCTCTACTCTCAAGAGGCTGTCAAATTCATCAGTGAGGTGCAGCTCCTTTCACAGTCAGTAAAGAGCTTCTGCGTGTTATCATCAAGCACTTGCTCGAGTCATGTGTTTTTCTGTTGGTCTGATAAAGGACACTGACCTTAAAACCACTTAAAGGCTGCATGATTATTTCTACTGTGGTGGGACTGTGCGAAGCAGTTGTTTCAGGGATAAATTTTGGTCAATAATAATAATAATAACAATAACAGCGTTTTTTTTTATTTTATAAACTATTGTATAAATCTGTACAGTTTTGTCCGCTTTAAGCAAAATATACTGTTGACAATATGTAAAAGTGCTTAAAATCTATTATCTGCCAGTACAATACTACAATAACAACACTAGACTAAAATGTGTTAATAAATAATGTAAAAACCTAATTATTGCTAAGTAAAATAACATTAAACAACAATACACAACTAGAGTAAAGTCTGTGAACAAACTGGCTTAAAGCCTAGCATTAAAGTTTGAAGCAGTTATAAAAGCTTGAAGTTTGAACGTTTAGATAGATTAGATAGATGCTGCTAGCATGAGGCTGCTAACACATTGTTAACATGATTAACATGTTGCTAGTATGTTGCTAGCATGATTAGCATGTCCTTAGCATGTTGTTAACATGTTGCTAACATGTTTTTAGAATAATTAGTATGTTGCTGACATGTTGTTAGAATGATTAGCATGCTGCTAGTCTGTTGATATCTTGCTAACATGTTTCTAGCATTAGCATGTTGTTAGCCTAATGCTAACATGATTGGTATGTTTCTAGCCTGTCTCAAGCATGATTTGCTTATTGGTAGAATGTTGCTAATCATGATTTAGCATGATTGGCATGTTGTTAACATGTTGCTAACATGTTTTTAGAATGATTAGTATGATAATGTTACTAATATGTTTCTAGCATGATTAGCATGTTGTTAACATGATGCTAACATGATTAGCACATTTTAGCATGTCTCTAACATGATTTGCATGTTGCTTAACATGTTTCTAACATGATTAGCATGTTTTTGACATTATGTTAGCATGTTTCTAACATGATTAACATGTTAACGTGATGTTACCATGTTGCTAATCATGTTTCTAGTATTATTAACATGTTGTTAACATATTGTTAGCATGTTTCTAACATGATTAACATGTTGTTTGCATGTTTTTAAAGTGATTAATATGTTTTAAGATGATTAGCATGTTGTAGCTTGTTGATAATCACATTTAAAACATGACTACCATGTTGTTATCATGTTGCTAGTAGCATGATTAACATGTTGCTAATCATGTTCCTAACATGATTAGCAGGTTGTTAACATATTGTTAGCATGTTTCTAACATGATTAACATGTTGTTTGTGTTTTTAAAGTGATTAACATGTTTTAATATGATTAGCATGTTGTAGCATGTTGATAATCATATTTAAAACATGACTACCATGTTGTTATGTTGCTAGTAGCTTGATTAGCATGTTTCTAACATATTGTTAATCATGTTTCTGAACATGATCTAACATGATTTCTAACCTATTGTTACATATTGTTAACATGTTTATAGCATGATTACCATGTTGTTAATATGATGCTACCATGTTTTTAGCATGACCTGCATGTTTTTACCATAATTAGCATGTTGCTACTCATGTTTCTTGCATGAATAACATGTTGTTAGCATTGTTAGCATGTTTTACGATTATCATGTCACTAGCATGTTGATAATCACATTTATAGCACGATTACCATGTTTTAACATGTTGCTAGCATTATTAACATGTTGTTAGCATGTTTCTAATTATGTTACTAGAATCATTAAAATGTTAATCTTATCTTGCTAGGATGATTAACATATTTTATCATTATTAGCATGTTGCTAGCTTGTTGCTAATCATGTTTTTAACATGATTATGATGTTCGGCATGATTAACATGTTAGCATGTTTTAGCATGTTTTAACATGATTAGCGTGTTGCTAATCATGCTTCTAGAATTACCATGTTAACATGACGCTAACACTGTTAGCATATTTTTAGCATGATTAGCATGTTGCTAACATTTGAACAAGATTAACTTGTTGCTGACATGTTTCTAACATGATTACCATGTTGTTACCATGCTTTTAGCATGAATAACATGGTTTGCTAGCATGTTTCTAATCACGTCACTAGAATTATTAACGTTAACATATTTCTAACAGGATTAACATATTTTAGCATGATTAACATGCTGCTAGCTTGTTGCTAATCATGTTTCTAACATGATTAATATGACTGGCATGATTTACATGTTGTTAGCATGTTGCTAATCATGCTTCTAGAATTGTTAACATGTTAACATAATGTTAACATTATTAGCATGTTAACATTTTTAGCATGATTAGCATGTTGCTAACATTTGAACATGATTCACTTCTTGCTGACATGTTTCTAACATGGTTAACATGTTGTTACCATGTTTTTAGCATGTTGCTAGGACCTTTTTACCACACTGCTAACCTATTTTAGTTTTCTAGCATGATTTAACAATATCCTAGGATAGTCATTAAGCTTTGCTAGTAATAGACAGCTTAAAGAGACTCTTTAAGTTTTACTATTCAGACAGTATAATGTATAATTTGTTTATTAATATTGTAATAAGCTAATTATAGCTAAATGAGATAGTATTTATATTAATCATAAATAACAATAAAAAATAAGAATAATTGCATATGTTATTGTATATATAAGGCAAAAAAAGTTTAATTATTTCTAATTGATACTAAATTGCTAAATTCTACAAATAAAAATGCTTTACCCATTGCATTTGCACTGATATTACATTGTAGACAGGATCATACCAATACGCTCAACACACGTCTGCCTTTTGAGCCACTTACAAAGTAGATGCACCTGTGGTTCTTTGTGACGGAGCCAAAAGAGGCAGAGTTATCATTCCAGCTTCATCAGCCCCCTCCCAACCTAAATGCTTTGACTTTTCCTTAACCACAAAAACGCACCTCCACACAAACCCTCTACCTTCCACATGTCAAAGCCACAGCGTGAAAAACCCAGAGCTAAACGCTGACCACAAGCCAGTGGTAAATTATATATCAGGGCCATATGCTTATATATTATTTAGTCTGTTGCCTGTTGTTGTTCAGGACGGCTGGCTCGAACGCAACAGAACGATGGCGCATCTGGTGGAGATAAACATAGAGCTGTTAATCCGCGTTAAAAACAGCCCCTCGGTACCCATAACACCCTTCAGCGCTTCCCAACAATACGGCTGGTATGACAGCGCTACATTACTCTCGCAGGTTTAATGGTCTTTAAATAAAGAAATATAAAAGTTACTACAGGAAAACTGTTAGAAATTAATACAAACTACTGTTGTGCATAACCTTAGGTTATATATTCAACAACATCCTTTTATTTCACTCTTCCTCTTACATATTTTAAAACTAGTGACTCATATAGTAACATGCAACATTAGTCACACATATAACCACTGTCTGTGCTCTAAGTGCAAATACAATACATACTACACAAAAATAATGATAGTATCTGCTATAAATATCCTCCAGCCAAACTTCTTGTGTGAAAGGCTATCATTCACAGTTTCACATTCTGTTTATACGGCATTACAAGACCGTAGGACAGCGGTACCAAATGTTCCTAAAATTACCATTTATGAAAATTTGATGGTTTTGGAGATTTTTTTTCCAACCGCAAGATTTCATATATGAATATTCAGTGCCAAAACAAACACATACACACACAAACGCACATATGCCAACCAGATGTTGAGTTTGCATATTTGAGCAAGTGAAAAAAATGAAAATTTATGACTTTAACGCAAGGGCAAAACTGAGGATTAATGGCAAATATCAGGTTCTGGAAGGCAAACACACACATTAGGATAACCTTCCCAAAAATTGACTCATCAGAACAGCCACATGTACAAATGTACCTCTACTCAACCATCAGAATGAGGCTCACATCTCATCACCACACCAATCCAACCACCAATCTTCACTGACACTGTGGCTCTGTTCTAAAACATAGGGAACGGCCTTGCTTTCTACGACACACATAGACTGCTGCTCCTAAGATAGCATCCTGTAGGTGAACTCAAAAAAAAAAAAAAAAGTTAACTAAAATAAAGCTGAAATGAAAGTTATCAGATATAGCCAATATGCTAGTAACATGCATGCTAATAAACAACTATTTAATAGAGAAAATTGGTCCCAAACTAAAGTGTTACCAAAATAAGTTTAAGTTGAACTACTAAAATTACCAAAACTGTGAATGAATGAATGACTGACTGAATGAATGAATGAATAAATGAATGAATGAATGAATGAGGCATATAACAGCATGTTGCTGTTAATGACATGATACTTCAATATCCATAAAACTACAAAATTTGGCCAAATTAAGTGTTTTTTTTTAATAAAGCACCATATGGTTGCTGCTTACATTTTTCATCTCTGAAACCTTAAAATGCTAAGTAGTCATCAAACTAGGTTTTGAAACAGAATAGGATTTGTTTACTATTATTTATATAGTATTACAGTATTTATTTATATTTTTAATCAGCTTTTATGGTTATTTTTTATTTTTTGTTGTTTACTCTTTTTCCCTTTAATTTATTCTTATATTTTATTATTAGCAATTTTTATGGAAGCCCATTTCCACCACTAAATAAAACTAAATAAAAAAGGTATATATATATATATATATATATATACCTTTTTTTTATTTAGTGGTAGAAATGGGCTTTGAATGAATTGAATGAATGAATGACAAAAGCACATAACAGCATGTTGCTGTTAATGACATGACACTTTAATATCACTTGAAAAAAAAAAAAAATATATATATATATATATAAATAAGGTTATATGGTTGCTGCTTACATTAGACATTACACATCTCTAAAACCTTATAATGCTAAGTAGGCATCAAACTAGGTTTTGAAACAGAATAGTATTTGTTTAGTATTATTTATATACTATTATAGTATTTATTACTATTTTGAATGAGCTTTTATTGTTATACACTGCACTTTTTTGTCTCGTTTCCAGTCAAGATATCTAAAAATTCTTAAATCAAGAAAAATTTTCTAGACAAGTAAAAACATAAGAAAATCTAAGTAAGAAATCATTTATTGTAGTGTATTTTTGGTAGTTAAAGTTTTTTGTTTGCTATTTTTATATTTCTCTTAATCTTGAATTTATTCTTATTTCAGTTTTAGTTTTAGTCATTTTCATGAAAGCCCATTTCTGCCACTGAATAAAAAATATTTTATTTATTGCGAGATTACTGTGACTTTATCTCAAAATTCGGACTTTTTTTCTCAGCATTGCATGATACAAACTCATAATTATGACTTTTTTTTCTCAGAATTATGAAATACTGTATAAACCTGCAATTTGGAGTTATAAAATATGAGAAGTTCAGTCAGAATTCAGAGATATAAACACAATTGCAAGTTAAAAAGTTTAGTTTTGAGAAGGATTTTCTCAGAATTGCGAGTTTATATCTTACAATTCCGACTTAATTGCGTGTCATAAAGTCAGAATTGCGAGATATAAACTCACAATTCTGAGAAAAAGTCACAATTTTATATCTTTCATTTCTTAGAATTGCTAGTTTACATCTCACAAGAAAAAAGTCAGAATTGTGAGATAAAAAGTTTTAATTACCTTTTCTTTTTCTTTTTTTTTTTTTTTTCAGTAGCGGAAATGGGCTTCCATAAATTTTAGCACTTCAAATTAAACAAAATTTATTTAGAATTTTAAATGTATCATTTTATAACAAGTTGCTAAGTCAACATTCTATTTTTCATACGTTTATTTTTTCATGTAGCATTTATTGTATCATTTTAGTACAGGGACAAATTCTCATTATTAACTAATTGCTTATTAGCATGCATATTATTAACATATTGGCTGTTTATTACTACTTATAAAGAGCATATTCTACACAACTCATGTTAGCCAATACTTAAACTTAACAACTATCTTACTATTAATAAGCAGCAAATTATGAGTTTATTGAGGGAACAGTCATAGTTTGTTAACGGCAAGAATTGGACCTTAAAATAAAGTGTGACCGTATTTATATTTTATTTAAGCTTGATTTCAACTGATACAAATGATATTTAATAGGTTTAGGTTTTGCACAGAACAATAGTTTTTCAAGGTATAGCAGTTTACTGAGTTTCTAAGGTACAGTCTAGTGTTGAATGGTATGATGTGAAAAAAATGCTATCATTACCATTAATGGATGTAAACCAAAAGAAAAGACTTTTTCCTAACAAACAAATGACGAAATTGGCGTCAGCGTTAAAACAACTTCACATTATGAAACACTCGAGTTTAAAAACAAAAGATGAAGCAAGTTGCATTGCACTTCAACGACCATAAACTCCGTTTTGGATTGTTACTAATAAAAACTCTTGGACTTGCATTTGGACTTGTTTTTTTGCCATCTTATGTGTAACTGACTGTGCTAATACTGTGGTACTTCTGTTCTGTTGCACAAAATATACCATCAGACCACTCAATACTACCATAGTCTATAAAACTACGTAAGTCTTACTTATTTGGTGCGATTTCTTAAAACACTTTGCTAAAGGTCAGATGAAGTCCTCAGTACTTAGTCACTAATTGTTTAACAGAAAAGACAATGGACCAGAAGAGAAAACAAGAGGGCTAAAAAGGGTAGGGGGACCTCGGGGGGACGCAAGTTGCCTCAAAGTAGAAAAGACAGCCAAGAAAATGTGAAGGAATGCGCAAGTCTCGCCAACATTTTATGTTTCTTTCCACTGAATTCCAACGCTTGCTCCGCTGGGGCTGCTGCGCCTGCCAATAGCGAGGCCGACTCTCAAAGTGCTGTGATAACAAGAGATAAGACTGCTATGAAAGTCTTTTCTGATATAATATCATTTTCAGTGTCAGCTGAGCAGCGACAATTCTATCTCCATCTGCTTCACAAGCTTATCGGCCACTGCCAATGTTTGTATATGGAAAATTGAAAAGGCATTGTTGATAAAAGGCGTACAAATAAAGACATCCTGTGGCCTTGTTATTCGCTTTATAAAAGAACAATACCTTCTTGAAGCGCTTTCGCCAACTCCACGCACACTTTTTGGTACATAAACGTGATTCGCAGCATCTCCTGTTTGTAAAGTCAAGAAACAAGTTCACTCATTTCTGAGGTTGTTTGTCTTTCTCTCCAGCACTAATTATTAGAATCCATTCAGAGCCATGCAAGTCTGAGCAGCGATCGCAAAGATGACTCATGAAGTAACACGCAGCCTTTTTATGAGGGAAAATGCAGAGAGGACGGCTGAAAATAGACAGTGTTCCCTCTTTGGCACATTCCAGCTCATCCAACACGCCTGAATGGAAAACTGACAGCCTGACAAATGGAGACGCTCACGTGAGGAATGCGATGCATTTTTGCCCTGGTTTTGATGCATTCTCCTGTGTCAGTCGTTTCCTATCCCACATGCATGCACGGGCACTTCACCGTGAACTAAATAGACTAAATAAATAATCAGTGTGAGTGACATTTCTCTATTTATCGCTTTACAAAGGGCACAATTACACTCTGACGTCGGGTTGACGGTGATGATAGTGCATTGGACGAAACTGACATTTAGGTTAATCTCCTGTGCTTAATGAGGCTGGTCAACAGGAAAATAAAATGTCTTTGAACTTTAACACTTGAGCTGGCAGCATCTCAATTTGCCAGCAGCTGCCTGCTGGAAGCTGAAAATAGTGGAACGGAAAACAAATGTAGTTGTTCTTAATTGCATTAAAGTAAACTATAATGCTTCCGTGTATAAAAAAGACAGCTAAATCAATGAATGGTATCACAGCTGTTTATACAGGTAGGACTATAAAGACCTCTAAATCTCACTGCAATCACATCAAACCAATTAAGCCATGTTTTGAAATACGGTATTAAAATTTGTTTTCAAAATTGGCTTTTAGGAAGGGTGTAGTTAAGCTACTTTAAATAAATGTTTGTTTTGATGCATTTCATTTATTTGTTTATGCATTTTCTTTGGCTTCTTTCATATTTTTCAGTAATATTTTTAAATCTGACTGGAATCACATTAAACCAATTAAAGCATGGTGTGAATTACTGAATTAAAGTTTTTTTTTTGGAGCATACAGACAAAAATGTCAAAATGTCACAGTGATAAAGTACAACTGACCTGATTCATAATGACAAAAAAAATTATTCTTGACAAGAAACATTTATTCTTTTCCCCCTAAGGGGAGAGAAAAAATAATATAGGAAATTGTTTCAGTGCTAATTTATATATGAAGAGTTCATTTGCAAAAATAGACTCTGTTTTTAACAATTTTCAAAAGTGCATTCCAATTAATCTCAATTAAACTGCGGTTGGGTTATTTTGAAGTAAAATAACAAGTAAAAATAACTGAAAACTACTGGTAAAACACAATAAAAACATGATAACAATAACAAAAACAAGATTTTTCAAAAGGGTTACAGACGGAGTTAACTGTTTTTGCAAATTGACTGTTTAATGCCCACATATATATAAGTGGGCATTAAACAGTCAATTTGCAAAAACAGTACAAACAGTATACAGTATAGACCTATATATATATATATATATATATATATATATATATATATATATATATATATATATATATATATATATATATATATAACATTAAATAATAATACTTTTAAAGCCCCCTTTTTTATGAAATCCTGGCTTACGTACATTTCTACATATGTCATGCCATAGAGATCAAAATAGAGTAAATCTTCCTTTGAAAAGTTAATTTGACACTTCAAATAATGTTAAAGATTTATCGATTATGTTGTCATGTCAGTAGATGGTGAAAGGGGGGCTCATTTGTTCAAAAACACTGATTCATCCAGTAATGAACCAAGTAAATCTTGAGTGAATCGCTGAATCATTTACTTATAAATTAGGTCTGCATGTGATTTTGTTTAGTTGTCTAATGTTTTTTTTTTCTTAGAATCGTAAGAGAACCACAACTTCCATTTAAAAAACAACAACAACAAGAAACCAATTTATCCAGAATCACGCGGCTTAAGTGAATCTTGTTTTTATGTAGCCTGTTGATTTTTGTTCATGGTATTCAACTGCAATGAAATGTTAAGCCAACAGAATAAATATGCCTGATATCATCTTTTATTCACATTGGAATCAAAACTGGGAATTGAAAAGAATTGGAATGGATAAGCAGAATTGGAATCGGAATTGATAATTCTAACGATATTCTAACGATACCCAACCCTATATGTATGAAGAGTTTATTTGCAAAAACAGACTAACTAGCACAATACTAGCACAATAAAACACAATAAAAACATGATAACATAATAAAATTTTCTTTATTAACAAACCACATATTTGAAGTCTAAACAAGTACATTCTCACCTAAAAACTCTTAAAACTACATTCTCTGACACAAAACTGTATTATTTATAAAATGATAGTAGATTTGGGCGTCTACCATGACACTCATTGTGAGGAATACTGAAAGCGGAGTGATACAAACCGTGAAACATTTGGAGTTCAGATATCACTAGAATATTGCACTCCTCTCAGCCAATCAGATTTGAGGACCAGAAATAACTGTTGTGTGTGTGTGTGTGTGTGTGTGTGTGTGTGCATTCACAGTAAATTGGGGAAATCTGTCCTCAAGTATCATATAATTTGACCTTTTTATATCAAGGCAAGGTCAGCAGAGGCTCTACAATGTGGTGTGACTGGCCAAAAACTGCCTTAAGTGAAAGAAAAATATGTTTTTACTTCTCACGTTATGGTTACACCACATGGCATTACATTTAAACTTTTCTTGAAAATATATATATATTTTCTTTTGTGACCATGTAAAATACGAAGATTACATATCTAAGAACTTGGCGCATGCGCTTTAAATTAGATTTGTCCTCATTTTCATTGACCCATTCCTATCCAACCAGCAAAAGTAAACAATACGACCATAAAACATTATTTCAGTTGGCAGATTAATCATTTATTATATTATTATTAGAACACTCCTTCCTCATGACTATAATGTAGTGGCTCTTGTTTTCACTTGTGAATAGTTAATGATGTCTAAACATATTGTTAATGCATTGTGTTGGCAAAGCTTAGCTTCTTGAAATATAACCGAGAAAGATCAAAGAAGCCAAAGAAAATCCATAAACAAATAAATTAAATACATAAAAACAAACATTTCTTTAATGTCCAGGCTAACGCAGTTTAACCACACCCTTCTTAAAAGCCATTTAGCTACATTTTGAAGAAACGGTTTGATTCTGCTCGTGTCGTTGTAAGTCCGAGATGACTGGACGCGTTTTCCCAGAGCTGCCTGCGGTGCAGGGCCACTGCAGGTCTTCAGAAAAAGAAAGAGATCGGTTCAAGCACATCTTCGCAACGAGAGACGAGTTTCAAGGGATTCAAGGAAAATAAAGCTGCAAGTAATCTTCCCCTGTTGTTTGGATGGGCAGAGTTTGCTAAACAGTCCAGGATGTGGATACACAGGGGACCGTGGCTTGTGTTCTCTCTTTGTAACTTGAACACAGACCACCCAGGGTCCTTCAGATAAAGGTGTGGTTTACAGATAGTTGACTGGCAGGGCTTGCAGAAACTGAGCCCAAATATACAGCATTAGTCTAGGAGAATGGTGACAGGTAGAGCTCTGCTGAAATGTTGCCTATTTCAGGAAGAACGAGTTGGGAAGATATGGGCTTTGTCTAGATGTAAAGCCTAGATACAAGATGAAGTTTAGTTGGGCAACAACTAGTAGATTTCAGGCTTACAAAGACACTCTGGAATTTCTGATACCATGGGAACAACACTAAAATTATGTTGTGCGCTCTGCCAGCCTGCCTAAGGCAAAGACTTAATGACTTTAACTTCTCCTGGCTCTGGAAGCAAAACCTGGTGTAACTTTGACTATTATAAATCAGCCAGTCAATCCCTTTTCAGAATTTACTGTATGTACATTTTTATGTATTTACATTTATGTAATTCCAAACATTTTCCAATTTATTTATGAAACACAAAAGATAACTTTTTGAAGATTTGTGAAATCAAATTTGCTGCTTTTGCACTCTTTCTGAAGCTTGAAAGCTCTAGTCACCTTTCATTGTAAATTTCCCAGAAAAGGTAAACTAGTAACTCAAAGTTTGTCCCACAGAAGAAAGTAGGTTATAAAGGTTTGGAAAGGCAAGTGACTGATGATAGAACTGTAAACTTTTGGTAAACTAATCCTTTAAGATTTCGCTCAAGCAAAAAACTCTGCCGAACCAAGCAAACTAGATAAAATCCACAATGCAGTCATCATCAACATGCTCAAAAGACATCAACCTTTCTGCAAGTACTCCAGTGTCTCTAAGGAAGTACAGAAGTAAATTTAGCCTGGGTAACGACACAGAGAGCAAATAAACAAGCGAGCCGATGCATATTTGGAGTTACCCACCCTTCTACATGGAGCAAGCTGATGATGTAATACCAGGGTCTCCAACACTTCGCTCACGAGCTACAGTAGCTTGTGGCCTGATTGGAAGCAGTTCGCCAAGACAAACTTTTCAACAAATCAGAGTGAGCTCATATAGACAGGTGTTCCACAATCTCCAATGCAAATGAACTGTTTTGACATATCGGCCATGAGGTTATTGTAATTACCCCGTTTCGTATTTTTAATTATCTTTAAACCATTTAATGATTTGAAAACCCCATGGTAAATACTGCTCAGCATTAAGCAAAGTTAGTAAGAGTGTCCTGCAAGCTCAACATGCAGAGTAGGTTTCGTTTTGTGTGAAAACATTACTGAAGGCAGACTGCTGAGGGAATTACATAAAAGAATGTATGACTGAATTTTGCTTTTCATTTTCCCACTATGTAAAGCAGTGTTTATAAGTGCAGAGCTGCTTTGTTTACACTTGTTACCTTGGAAACATTTGTATTTCTACTGCTCCACAAGCGCCACCTGCTGTTAAACACAGGATTTACATTTTTGTTCAGCCTGTCTGCTGTTTCCATTCAAATCAATGTGAAAAACTGACCAAAGTTTTGTTGTACATCTTAACCGGTTGATGGAAAATAGGCTACCTTGTTATCCGCAGTGTTGAGATTTTTTAGAATGCATATTATCTTATGCAGAACTGTTTATGTACCAGATAAAAATACAACTGAAGTCTTCAGATGCAAAAACCTTGAAGTCCACCTAGACTTTTCTTTCAGATTTGCATTTTTATCAGTCTCCTGTGGAAATAACACTGGACATGTTTGAAAATAGGCATTCAATAACTGACCAATAACTTTCTCTTTGCCATTGAAATTTAATTACTGTAACTAATTACTGTCATAAAAATGCTCATTAGAAAAAAAAAAAAACTATAGGACTTTCCATCTGAAGTCTTCAATTTATCATTCTGATACATTGTTTTCATAAAAAAAATAATAATTAGAAAAATTAAAAATTATTTAAAAGGCTGAAATGTGAAGTGTATCATTTTGTAAAAACAATTTTGTCAAAACTTTATTTAGACATTAGTAGTCAAGTCAACTTTATTTATATAGCACTTTTACAATACAGATTGTGTCAAAGCAGCTTTACAGTATTAAACAGAAAAACAGTGTGTCGATAATGCAAGAGATCAATAGCAATCACTCAATTTTCCAGTTAAAGTCAGTGCATAAAGTCAGTGGTTAACATTTTATGAATATATATATATATATATATATATATATTTATTTATATATTTATATATTTATTTATTTATTTATTTTTTTTTAGTATTTTTGGTTGTGTTGTGAGTTTTTGTAGCCTGTTTCTGTATTTGGTTGTGTTGTGAGTATTTGAAGCTCATTTCTGTATTTTTGGTTGTGCTGTGAGTATTTGCAGTGTGTTTCTGTATTTTTAGTAGTGATGTAAGTATTTGGTTGTGTTGTGAGTATGTGCAGAGTGTTTCTGTGTTTGGTTGTATTGTGAGTATTTAGTCGTGTTGTAAGTATTTGCAATGTGTCCTGTATTTGGTTGTATTGTGAGTATTTCTGTATTTGGTCGCATTGTGAGTATTTGCAGCACATGTGATGTCAAACTGACGGAGATTTTATCTTAATTTAAATAATGTTTTCTATTTCCATGTGTTTTCTTAAGTTGCCGCACGTTGAGCTCTCTTGGCCACTTTATTTTTGACATAAAACTTGAAACATGAAATTATTTTTGCATGTGTATCAGTACCTTTGGAACATTTCCAGCACATTTTAACAATACCGTGTTAAAATTTTTAAAAAGTAGCTCTTGAGTGAAATAAGGTAGGAGACCCCTGATCTAATACTGTAAGTCAAAGAAAGAAAACGGCATCTGTTTGTGGACTTCTCACAGTCAATGTTTGTGCAGTTTGACAGATACAGCTAAAAGTCTTCGCAAAAGAGGCAAATTACAAACGTTTTGGACCTTGCTTTGAAAACAGACATCAGCTTGACGCGAAAGGGGGATAAGCAGCGCTCCACACAAGAGCTATCATAGCCACTCAAGGCTGGAATTTCCTCAGGCACTGGCCAGAATAAGATGGCTACCAGATGCCAGCTATTCACTGAGCTGTTTGGCTGGTTTCCCGGGAGAACTGCAGCCTCAGCCAGTTCTGCTTGAAGGTAGACTGTGCGTGAACACTTACCCTCACTTTACTCAGCACAGGATTAAACAAAAAGGACAAAAGCATCATCAGCTGACGGATTGCCTAGTTCTGAGTTCCAAACATGGCCTGAAGACTTGATTACAACTTGGTATGGCACAAACTTTCTCTTGGAAGCAGCGCCTTTCAAGGAAGTCGCACTCTGGAGCGTTCACGGAGAAGAACACCAGTCATTTACCTCGTACGCGAGGTTTCCGTGTACCGCAGTCATGAGTAATGGTTACAACCAAACATGGAAATGCTCATTGACCCAACAACCTCCCTCTGCACCACGCGAAAGCCGCTACCTGCTCTTCGAAAGCAGACCGATGCTGCGCTCAAGGAATTAGAAGATTTCTCAAGCAGAAAGACCTTATTGACAATGACAGCTCAACACCAGCCTGGGTTGCTTGGCATTTAAAATGGCGCCACAGTCCCGCTGCATGTAATTATGGAGGCCGTACGAGCCAAAGCTCACTTCGACAATCTACCACATCTTGAACGGCGCAAAACTCCGCAAGGCCAACATGTCATTTCAGCAAACGAGCAGAAGCAAATAAATGTCAAACGACACTAAGCCCAGACCAGCAGCCTGCTTCTCGAGTCCTGTATCTGGCATGAGGAACATGAGACTGGATCTGCAGAGTCTCGATTTCAATGTCCAATCAGTGCCAAGTGAGTCATGGGGAGTATAAACCCCAGGAGTGAATTGTGAAGTGCTCTGAATAGCTTCTTGAACGTTTTCCAGTGTTGTTTATCAAACGGGTGACCGTCTCAGACGGGTTGAAGGTTGACACTACTCCCTGCGGAGGTGATACCGCTTGACCCGCTACACGTGATCTTACGACAACTGAAGATGATCCGCCAGTAAAAGGTTTGCCGAGCATCAAACGGCATAGAGTTTCAGATGTTGCCTGCAGGTATATGTATTTGTATATGGTTCCCAAACAGAGGGTAGCGTTCCAGAAGATAAAGTACTTTCTTTGTGTCTATGACTCACACCTGCTGGGAAACGGCACACATATTCTGTTACCACTGTTCCAACATGCTTGTCTCATAGAGTGCCGGTCTCTGGCATGAGAGGGAAGAAAAAAAAAAGAAAAAAAGTACAGCATCAAGACGCAAGCACTGCAGCACAATCGAACCCTCTGCAAACAGAACTTTGTTTGACTATCCTTATTGATAGAAGTCATACGTCTACCAAACATGTATCCTTGTACTGTGTACATAGTGAGGCCATTCCTCACACAGATTACAACCATTTGAAACTCCTTATTAAATCTGAGTGGCAGCAAGAGATCCTCAGAGATAAAAGGCTTTAGCGGAATCAAAGCGAGTTGCCATGACAGGCCCGAGACTTTTTACCGCCTAAAATCAAACTGCCAACACTTATGCGGTAATTAGAGCCCTTCTGTCTCTTGATTTTAAGAGACAAATTCTTCAAGTAAAAAAAAACACACTAGTTTTAAAAAATGGATGATATATATAATACAGCGGGTAAAATAAGTATTAAACACGTCACCATTTTTCCCGATAAATATATTTTTAAAATTGCTGATGATATGAAATTTTCGCCAAATGTCTGTAACAACCCAAGCAATACATACATACAAATAAAACAAAATAAATCATTTCAGAAATTAGGTTTTGTGTAATAAAATGAAATCATATGGGGGAAAAAAGTATTGAACAACTTAAATTTATTTAATACTTTGTACAAAAGCCTTTGTTGGTAATGACAGCTTCAAGATGCTTCCTGTATACATTGTTCAGGTGTGATTTTGGCCCATTCTTCCACAGAGTCTTAAAATCTTGAAGGATCTGTGGGCCTCTTTTATAAACTCTGATCTTTAGTTCTTATTTTCTATTGGATTCAAGTCAGGTGATTGGCCTCAGCCATTCTAGCAGCTTTATTTTATTTTTCTGAAACCAACTGAGAGTTTCCTTGGCTGTGTTTGGGATCACTGTCTTGCTGAAATGTCCACCCTTGTTTCATCTTTGTCATCCCAGTACTGTACGTGTTGGGACCGAACCAGCTAATATTAATTTCCACAGACAAGGGTCAGGATTCCTGATAGATTTCAGCTTGTGTCTTGGCTTTCCATGCCTTTTTGCACCTCCCTCTCTTTATGTGTTCAGTACTTTTTCCCAGTGTCATTACATTTTATTATACATAACTTAATTTATGAACTTATTTGTTTTGTTTTCTTTGTATGTACAGATCACCTGGGTTGTTACCAATATCTGGTGAAAATTTCAAATCAACAGCGCCTTTGGAAATATATTTACTGAGAAAAATGGTTATGTGTTCAATACTTTTTTACCTGCTGTATATACATTTTTACTTTGTTGAGTCTATTGCTTTGCTCATTTTTAAGAGTGTTTGTCCTCCACCCAGACTTCCAAATCCTTTATAAGAATTATACAATTTTATAAACATATATTTTAAAACATAAATGCATAAATGCATTGTTTTAATTATTATTATTATTATTATTATTTTATTTTAGCAGATCAAATTTCTGTCAGATCAGTGCAGTGAAAGTTTGAAAACTGTTTATTTTAAGATTTTTAGATTTTGTCATTTCCAAAGTGTTTATCATTTTATTTTATTTTATTTTATTTTTTTATTGTTTTTATTAGCGGACCAAATTTATATCAGATCAGTGCAGTGAAAGTTTGTAAATTGTATGTTGTTTATTTTAGGATTTTTAGATTTTGTTGTTTCCAAAACATTTATAATTTTAACTCAGAATTTCTTATTTCAAGTATAAATTGATTGATTGATTGATTGATTGATTGACCGACCACATTTCTTCCAGACAAGTGCAGTGAAAGTTTGCAAACTCTAAATGTTGTTTATTTCAGAATTTTTAGAATTTAATCTAATAGTAAGATGTCATTACCAACCCGTTCAGTTTTTAATGATTTTAAATCAGAATTTCTTCTTATTTTAAGTAGAAAATGAATTGACTACTAAACTTGTTGCATTACCAAGTCCAATCTGTATGTAAACTTTACATCAATAACTAAAAATGTTACTATCAACACATGCTATAACAAAACCCTATTCGCAGAATGATTAATGCTTTATATCAGCACTTCAAAAAAATTGCTTGAAAGACAAAACATATATATTTATTCCTTTTTGAGAAGAAATATCATGGATAGCATGTTAAATAGAAACTTAAAAAGCAGAGTCCCTCCAGATACCATTTTGGGGAAAAGATCTGTCTCTCGTTAAAAAGCGTTTAGACTTTATATAAAATGGAGAAAAATGAAATACATTATAAAATGTGCGGTCAGTGGACAACAAACTAAATGGAGCGTGTTGGGTCTATTTTAACCACTAAATGCTTTGCAGATTTGATTCCCTAACAAAATTCCAACTATTAAATTAATGATTTTTGTTTTCAACCAAACTGAAGCCAAAGGAGAACGAAAGATTTGCGAGAATAAACCCTATTATTAAAGACTGGCAGTTTGAGGCTTTCAATTCATGTCAGTTAGCTTTAAAACCATCTATAAAGCGCACTCTCAAAAGCTGATATACACATTCAAAACATCTTCGGAGAACCGAGAGAAGATACTGTCGACTCAATGGGAAAAACAGTAAAATTGTGAAATATTATTTCAATTTAAAATAACTGTCTTCCATGTGAATCTGTGTTAAGATGTCATTTATTCCAGTGATCAAAGCTGCATTTTAAGCGTCACTACTCCAGTCTTCAGTGTAACATGATCCTTCAGAAATCATTCTAATATGCTGATTTGATTCTCAAGAAACATTTCTGATTATAATCAATTCTGAAGCTGTGCTACTTAATATTTTTGTGGAAACAGTGATACAACATATCCAAAATATAGAACAATCACTACAGATTACGCAATTTAAATACAGATGGAAATGTTTTCAGGTGACCAATCGAGCGCATATGCAAAAACTCTCATGTCTGATGTCATTCTGTGGTTTCCACGGACAGAGCATGTGGATCGTTTCATTAGAGAAAAAACTAAATGTTCACTGAAAGAACAAAACGTGAATTTGATATTGAAAACACAAGAATAAAGCACTTCTTGCGCAACGTGCCATGTCCTGCATTACACCAAGTGGACATCAAAGACCAGGACGAGCGGCCTCTATTTCAGTGCAATTACAGCATTTCCCAACTGCAGGGCTTTACCAGGCATTGACACTTTCAACTCATAAACAAATCCCTAACGAACTTGAACTCTTCTGCAATGACTCACCCTGCCCTCACATTAGAGTTTCATGGAAAATGACAAAAACTCAAGCTTCATGCTGCATAATTAGTCACCCGGTAACTATATATATATATATAGCATTTATTCATAGGGAACCGAGTCTTTAGCAAATACATATGAGAACATTTAGGCAGCCTAAGCACAATGTATGAATCCCATCTAGGGCCTCAAGCAAGCGAAATCTTGGAGCAGCCAAGAGCCAACACGCGGTCGGTGTGCCAGGGAGATAGTCGACCACGTCCCCTACTCTGAGGCCCTTTTCCCCTGACAGAACAAAGAGCACTCAAGTTTAATTTGAAATTGATTACAGCCACTCATAATGCATGCTGAAATATGCGTTGGAAATGAATGTGCTGAATGAGGAACAGAACTTGGCGAGTCAAAAAACCAGAGAGGATTCAGTTCTAGACTGGCGAGAGGGGTTGGAGCCACACATTCCACCGCCAAACTAACTTTGCAGGCGTATCGCTTTCCTGCATTTAGAGGGTTTTTTTTAACGTGTTTTTCTCGTGTTAGCATTCCGCTTTCTAGTATTTACTGTATATAAACCTTCCTGACCTGAGGAATGCACATCTGGGCAGACGTTCTCCATGTAGGGTTTAGCTTCTTGAGAAGATGACGTTCCTAATACCTGGCTAAAGCAAGACTTCATGCGGAAACTAAGCGGTCTGTATTTAAGGAGTTTTTCAAGAGTAATCTGTGCAGTTGCAACCAGTGTACACTCTATCCAAGGTTAAAATACACAAATGAGATTCAACACAAATGACTGGAGACACTGTTCCCAAACAGTTTAAAAACAAAGACCTTTCGAAGATTAGAAGCATTAAATGTCTCACTCTGTTTTATGCATGTACAAACAATTATATTAAAAGTCCACCATAACTGACAAGCTGTTGTGCTTATGAAAACACACTGGAGTAGAGTAAGAGAAAGCAAAAAAAGGACTTTTTGTAAAGTATTTTCCATAACAAGTTACTTGTCTTGCTTGTTTACGTAGTCTCGTATAACTTTTAAATTGTAAAATATGTCCATTAGACTTTAAAATGCACTGTCTGAACTTACATGGTAGTAATTCAAGAAAGCATTTCAAATAAAATTAAAGTGTAAAAAAAAGTTGTAGATGTTTAAGTTTACTGTAAATAAAAATGTACTATTTTTAAATTTATAATAAATATCACAATGCATATTAATAAGTATTTTGTAAAATGTTATCTAAAAACGTCTATTAAAAATAATAATAATAATAATAATAATAATTACAAAAAAAAAGCCACATGTCTAACTGAGTTGTGTTCCAAATTTGAAGTTGATATTACAAAAATGAGGTTCCCAAGAGTTTGTTTAGGCGCTTTACCAAAAATAGCCATTTAATTAACTAATTTTCCTGTCACAAATGTATTATTAATTTCTGTCACAGTATTTCTTCTATCACAATATAAACATCACATATGAAACCTTGACACTTGACCTTTTCAATAATATGTGACCCTGGCCCTCGAAACCAGTCATATGTAGCATGGATATATTTGTATCAATAGCCAAAAATACATTGTATGGGTTAAAAATGATTGATTATTCTTTTATGCCAAAATCATTAGGACATTACGTAAAGATTATGTTCCATGATATATTATGTTCCATGAAGATATTTTATCAATTTCCTACTGTAAATATATAAAAAAATGTTGATTCGTAATATGCATTGCTAAGAACTTGATTTGGACAACTTTAAAGGTGATTTTCTCAGTATTTTGATTTTTTTGTTGTTTTGCACCCTCAGATTCCAGATTTTCAAATAGTTGTATCTTGGCCAAATAATAAACCAAATAACAAACCATTCATCAGTGGAAAGCTTATTTATTCAGCTTTCTGATTTTCAGATATAAATCAGGTATTAATCTCAATTTTAAAAAAATTACACTTATGACTGGTTTTGTGGTCCAGGGTCACATATGTGTTTTGTCAAGATTAGAAAAAGTATTGTAGTAAATTTTGTAATGTTACACTTGGCACCGCCCACTAGGGGAGGCAGCCTGCTAAAATGATTTAAAGTAGCATTTCCATGGTAACAGAATGTCTGATTTCAAAACGATTCTCGCAGAATTAATTCTGACTGTTTAAACTTTTGAATGAAATCTAATTTAGAATGAGTATTTAAAACGAGCAATAAAACTAAATGTTACACTGTTACATTTATTGCAATCCCTATTACAATTAGAGAACATTAGTGCTACAAACATAACACTGGCCTTTGTGTACATTTAGTTTAACTGTATAACTGTGTGTGTTTGCATTTAATTGACACAAGTAATGACTGCTAATAAGTTGTTCAAGGCAAAATCACACAGTAAAAACTGTTACAGTCCATGCTTTCTTCAATAATGCAGCAGGGATTTAGTCATGTGACACTGGCCCAGTTAATGCTTGGACACAACATTGCCCTGTGCACAGCCTGCTTTTGTCAGCATAGTTACTTTTTTTCCTAAACACCTCAATAAAACAAAAGTATCCAGTTTCAATGTAAAAAACAAAATAGCTATGGACATCAACCAGCAAACTGTAAAACTGTAAATTTGTTTGGTTCTCCACAATCTTTGATATTGTTGTTACATTTAAACTGGTAATTAATTGTATATATTAGTTTACAAGAAAACTTCTTCTAAATGTTAAAAATATAAATGTAAAAATATATTTAAAGTATATTAAAGACTTAAAAGATTTTAAAATATTTAAAAAATAATCTAAAAAATTCTAAAAGTGTTTATTCTTTAAAAATATTTATTTATTTATTTTTTCATTCCCAGTAATCGAGTAAATGTTCCCGTTTTTAACAGCTGTAAGATAAACAGTTTTCACGTACACAAGTTACTACGTTCCTCTATTCCACAATACTGTACAGAAAACATCATCACGTATTCAACAGGTACCGAGCTGTAGTTACTTTACACGTTAAGTTATTTCAGTTTTTCAAATGTGAAGACTCAAAACGTATTTTTTAACGAGAGAAACTGTTTGTCTTCCCTACAGCGGACAAATTTCCAAGCGCAGCTCCCAGAGCTCAGTTTATGATCTCCAAAACTTTCCTCTCACTTTCACGATGATGCCACTTCTAACACATTTAACCTTTTCCCCACACTGCAACTTTTCAAGAGTTTCTTTTCAACCCTTACCTTACTTTTCTTCAAACATTAAACGAGCATTTTGACGCGGTTCCTCTCCATTGCCTTGGCTGCGCTTCACCTTCGTAGTAAAGTCAGAGGATTTAGCTGCGACTTCCCCTCCGCCGTTCCCATTGGAGAAGAGCTCTGTCAGTACACGCGCGTTCGCGCCAGCATTTCCTGTCACCGAAGAATCCTGGGCGGTGTTTCCAATGGCATAAGACCATACGCACTGTTTTTGAAGTATGCAGTTTGTCTTCTGCACTGTATTTTATTGTAATGTCTGGAATACGCTGACGATTCCTGGAAAAGTCATTGTTGTTGTGTTTGATTTTGTTTTTCTTCTTCCCCTCCTCAAAAAACGGTTACCACTAGGTTTACTATAAAACTTCGGTGTAGCCACCACAAATAAAATACCCTGTATTCATTAAATGAGTTTTGTAAGCAGTGGCAGTTGTAGTAATAGTAGTAAGAGTAATGTAGCAATTACTTTTGTGTGTATGTGTGTGATTTGCCACCATGAAAGCAATACTACATGATGAGTATTGCTATGATTCATGTACAGCACTGAGCAGTTATCTTTAAAGTGCTTGACCAGTGATATTAATATCTGCATTTACATACACATTTTCTAATATAAATATTATCTCAATGCAAGTTTCTTTCTTTTAATAAAAGTGTGAATTTTTCCCAATCAAAGCCAACATGTTAGCATAAGGATTTGTTTGGGTTTGTGTAGGGTAATCTTAATTTTGCATTTTAGATAGACGTTTGTATATTGTAGAGCCTCATATGAAATACAGTTGATATTGCACAGTTTGTTTGGCTTGCACCCAAGATCTCATCGGCGTCGTTTCTCACAATCTGACAAAAGGAACAATCACAAAAGAAAGAAAACCAAGCAAAATTATACAGTGTGTAACTTTAGCCATGAAAATGGCAGGATGTGTTTTACATAATGTAATTTCACATCATTGCAAAATGTTATTATGATGTTATCACTTTCCGTTGTAAAGTTTTAGGAATCTTATTTTATTTTACCTCATATGCGAGTACATTAACTTCAGTTAAGCTTGAATAAAATTAGATTCTTAAATGTTATTATTACATTACTGTCATATTTTATAACCTTTGTTAAGCTAAAATGTGCCAGGAGGTAAACGTGTCATACGTCACAAAACATGTTTCCTGTTAGGCTCCTGTGTATGTCCAGTGTTATTGTTCAGTAAGTTTGGCCATTGAAAAAAGCTCTTCCATTCACGAAGCTGAAAGAATATGGATAATCACTTTGGTGTGCTGTTTAACAGTTGTGATAAATTGCCTGTTGTTTACACTATTTTGCAATTGTAAGCAATGTTTGTTTTTCAGTTAAAATGTAACGTGGCCTTGTGTTATTTTGGTGTTTTTTCGCTGTTTCCGAAGTATTCGGAATTCTTAGATTTTGCTATTTTAAATTCTAAATAAAACATTCCACCAAAATTGTTGTTTGTTTTTGTAATTCAAAAAAATGTTATATTTCGTATTTTGTTTTCACAACTCATTTGACAAGTGACATTTAAATTTTAGGTGTGGTAAATGGTAAACTTTTGATAAAGGCATCGTGTATTCTTAAGGCATTTCTCAGAGATGCCACTGCAGTGACAATGATGCAGTTTTGATGATGGCGCTTAAGTGTAATTCACAAATAATTATTCTAATAAGTTGTTGTGCCAGCAACACCCAGATGTGATGAAAGGTTGTCACATCCTGTTATGCGTCATGCGTTTCTTCATATCATCATTCGCTCATAGCAGTTTACATGCCGTCACACTCTGGGAATTAGCATCAGGTATACTACAGGTATATTAAAGAGGTCCACTTCCAGAACAACAATTTACAATGAATTTACTCACCCCCTTGTCATCCAAGATGTTCATGTCTTTCTTTCTTCAGTCGTAAAGAAATTATGTTTTTTGAGGAAAACATTTCAGCATTTTTCTCCATATAATGGACTGATATGGTGCCCCGAGTTTGAACTTCCAAAATGCAGTTTAAATGTGGCTTCAGATGATCCAAATGCGGTTGTAAACTATCCCAGCCAAGGAAGAAGAGTCTTATCTATCGAAACAATCAGTTATTTACATTAAAAAAAAACATTTTAAATACTTTTTATTCTCAAACGCTCGTCTTACCTTGCAGTCCTTGAACTCTGTGTATTCTGGTTCAAGACAGGATATGTTGAAAAACTCAAATCGTATTTTCTCCCTTAACTTCACAAATCATTTCAAAATCATCCTACATCACTGCAGAAGTACCGACCCAGTCTTTGCAAAGTGAACATGCAAAGAAGATCAAACACCCTTAACAAAAAAGGTAAAACAGCGATATAGGATGATTTTGAAGTTGAGGGAGAACATGAGATGGGTGTTTTTTGACATACCCTAACTGTCATGAACCGGAACAAAAACAGTCCAGGCAGAGTAAGACAAGACGAGCGTTTGACATTAAAAAGTGTATAAATTGTATTATTTTTATTAAAGTAATGATTGTTATGCTAGATAAGACCCTTCTTCCTCGGCTGAGATTATTTTCGTTTGAAGCCGCATTTAAACTACATTTTGGAAGCTCAAAATTGGGGCACCATATCAGCCCATTATATGGGAAAAAATGCTGAAATGTTTTCCTCAAAAAACAATTTCTTTACGACTGAAGAAAGAAAGACATGAACACTGTGGATGACAAGGGGGTGAGTACATTATTTATAAATTGTTGTTCTGGAAGTGGACTTCTCCTTTAAAGGAATAATTCACCCAGAAATGATTGCTGAGAATGTACTCACCCTCAAGCCATCTGAGAGGCAGATAAGTTTGTTTCTTCATCAGATTTGGAGAAAATAAGCATTAAATCACTTGCTTACCAATAGATTGTCTGCAGTAAATGGGTGCTGTCAGAATGAGAGTCCAAACAGATGATAAAAACATCACAATAATCCACAAATAGTTCACGTCACTTGAGTCCATCAATTAACATCTTGTAAAGTGAAAACTTTTGGCTAAAGTCCATAATCCATAATAATGCTTCCTCTAGTGAAAAAGTCATCTGATCTGAATCAGGTGAGAAATATACACAGATCAAGCACCATTTACAAGAGAAAACAGTCAAAAACAGTTCAAAACAAATGTGTGGGTGGATTTTGATGTGAGAGGAAAGGAAGGAAGCATTATTATGGATTATTTATTATATTATTATAGACTCGTATGGACAATCTGGGCCAGAAGAAACAGTTTACCATCAAAATCCCCAAAGGATGTTAACTGATAATGGAGTCTGTGGATTACTTGTGGATTATTGTGATGTTTTTATCAGCTGTTTGGACTCTCATTCTGACGGCACCCATTCACTGCAGAGGATCCACTGGTAAACTGACGTAATGCCACATTTCTCCAAATCTGATGAAGAAACAAACTCATCATCTGCATCTTGGATAGGCAGATGGTTAGTAAGTTTTTAGATTTTTTTAATTTATTTATTTATGTTTTTTATACATTTTTGGGGTGAACTATAATGTCTTAGCTTGATTTGTATCTTGAATATACTTTATTGTCCCCAAAGGAAATCTCTCATGGACACAAAGAAAAAAAAAAAAAAAAAAAAAAAATAAAATAAAATAAAATAATCAAAGTGCAGTACCATGACAATTTAATAAGGATTATTGTATTATCCTGAAAATAAAAACATATAATCATAATAAAATAGTGTTAATGGCAGACTGCAAATTGCATACCAGAGCTAAAGAAATTAATGGGAGTGGTAAGAGGTTTTAGTCACAATCCTGCTTGAACACACCTGAACACCTTGATCGCCCTATATATATGTGTGTGTATATATATATATATAGCAACAGTTTACCATATATATATATATATATATATATATATATATATATATATATATATATGAGTTTATACATTGTTTTTTTTTTTCTTTGTCTATAGTGTACACATAAAAATACTGAATGGATACAAAACTGTTCGTTTGTGGAGTGAGATATCTAAGTCTCTTGTTTGTTTGCTGGCTGCATTATACAATCTAATGGATATCCTTTAATCAGCTGTAGAAAACAAAGATTAAAAAAACAACAACTTAAAAATCAGTGAACAGCTTTGATCACGATGAACACACAAAACACTGATTATTGAAATCACTAGGGCATGTCCTTATTATTTTCAAAAGTATAGTCCACAAGCACAATAACCAAAATTATACTAGTAGCCTATAACGTGTTATTTTTCTAAATAAACTGATGTTACATCACTTATTATTAAAGTGTTCACGTCTTCATTTATTCCAAGAAGGTCCCTCCTCTTCAAGCAAATATTTTTGTTTTCCCATTTCAAAAGTACAGTGGCAGAAACTGTCGGTGGATAATAATCATCTAAAACCTTTAATCTGTAAAACCACAGAGTGGAGGGGAAGTGAATGAATATTTTCTCTAGAACATGTTTCATCTTGAAAACAGAAGCAGTCGCTGAAGCACAGGTGATTTTTTAGAGATGTATATGGAGTTGAGACTTAGTAGCATTTTGAAATTCAGATGATGCTGTTTAGACTTTAACTTGTCCTGTAGTGCATTTCAGAAGTTACATTTGCAGTCTGTAATCTGAGCAAGAGAACCAGATGCAGCAGATGTCTCACCACATCAACTTCCCCACAAATATGTTACCAAATATATATTAATCTTCAAATGATGTTGCGGCCTTTAACTGAAAACTCAGACATCACAAAGCTGTTGGCTAATCATATATTACAAATGAACTTTTCAATCACATTTTCACAGAACAGAATAACACAAAATACAGCAGTTAGATTTCTGTGAAATGATATCAGAATCTGCACTCAGACACTAATCTAAAAACCCTAAAAATCGACTGACAGTTTTTAGTTGGTTAACTATTTGAATATCCAACTATGTACTGTTCCAGTCAAATTCAGTACACTTTTGTTGTTTTCTGAATCTGAGAGGGATTTTCTTTGCCAGAGCTTGAGGTGCGAGGTCTAAACAGCTGTATGGCGACATCTTCTGGAAATATCTTATAAAACACAGTACTAACATTTCAGCAAATCTCCGGTTTTGTTTGTTACAGTGGATTGTAGGTAAAGTATTCAACTCATCCAGCACTCTTTTCTATCTTTCTATCAGCGTTGGTTTTAGTGTTTTACAATACTGCGTTATGTTGTGAGAAACGTGCTGTAAACGATTCAGTGCGTGAGTCAGCCGTCAGAATAAATCAGACAGAATTATTTTAAACCTTTGATCAAAAGAGTGATTCACTCGCGAATTTCGCATCGCTTGTTCTGATTGCAAACAGCTGATAGAAAACATACACGAACATGAATGTTAATATATTATTGAATATATTCAGGGAAAATTACTCTCTGGCCAGCGTATGGTAATTTCCATGATGATTTATCAGTAATTTGATCTGCAAGGACAATCCAAAATACACAAAATAAAACGTAAGAACTGCAAATTCTACTTTCAAACAAAGTTTACATGTTTTTTAATAAGTAGTTCGCCCAAAAATGAGCACTTGCTGTTCATTTAAATACCTTCTGACTCTCAGGCTATCTAAAATGTGGATATTATTTACATTACATTTACATTATTACCTGTAATCCAGAGGAAGTATGATTTTTTTCCGCGAACTGATTATTTCTGTTTCTGCTTCAAATAAAAGGTTGACGTCACTTTCCCGCCGGGACACGCCCCCTCAGCCTGACTGAGTGGCAAAAGATCCTTCAGCGTGAATGGATTTAATAGGGAAGATGCGAAAACGCCAGTAAAACAAACGATAATCAGTTTAAACCAAAGGCTGCCGAACTCGATATAATGTTCTTAACAACTTAGCAAATATCCAGTGGTCAGTGGATATTGATGCAGCCAGGAAATAAAGCAAAGTTGCCTGTGAACTCATTTTGCAAATACAAAATAGGTTGGTCTACCCCGGTGATCACTTATATCGTCATATCGTTAAGCTGAAAAACAGGATATGGGATATAGGATGTGATTTTACTGCACAATTCAAGATATTAACATAAAATGATAACTGCAAATCACATTTTATTGCAGCCAGCCTAAAGCACACCTGTGCAGTAATCATGCTGTCTAATCAGCATCCTGATATGCTGCACCTGTGAGGTGGATGGATTATCTCGGCAAAGCAGAAGTGCTCACTAACTCAGATTTAGACGGATTTGTGAACAATATTTGAACGAAACAATATTTGTGTACATAGAAAAAGTCTTAGATCTTTGAGTTTAGCTCATGAAAAATGGGGGCAAAAACAAAAGTGTTGCGTTCATGATTTTGATCAGTGTAGTTGAAAATATACAGCGATAGATAATCGAACATGTAATGTCACGTAGTCATTTTTAAAGTGTTATCTATTAATTCTACAGCTTATTTATATCACATACGATCTGTATATATTAACATTTATTTAAAATAAATTATTTATAATAACTGTTAAACTAAAATCTGTCTATCTATCTATCATCTATCTATTTTAACTGTTGTTGGTTTTATAATATTATAATTACAGTGACCATTGCAAGTAGCATACAAATGAAAACAGTATTATATTACAAAATGATATCCTTCAGGTCATGTTTTGACATCGCATCCTCTATGTGCAAGATGGAGGATCCAGTGGAACTCCAGAAATTTCACTGTCCTGTACAGGCATCTGTTCACCAAACATCTGCCCTCTGCTGGTGAGTCATGAAACATTCACCTGAACTGAATTAGTCTAATAAAGACAGTGCAAGGAAGACACTGAAAAACAACACTGACTTTTGTTGTGCTATAGAAGCTGTTTTTGATCATAAGACAGCCCAATTCCCAATTAAATGTTGATTTAGGTTACATTTTTTCCTGGCTCAGATTATGTTAGCTGTCACTAAATTTGAGGATATTTTCTTTTATAACCTCATCGGTGTCATCCCCATCTCACAGGGTTTTGTAGTGGGATATCAAAAGTGAGCAGTACCTTTCAAACATTTAGCAAACAATCTATATGAAAACATATTTCAGCCAAACGCTTCTGTCATTACTGTTACTCTATTTCTTATGGTTTTAATATTGATTTCTTTATTAGTTGACATGGTTCTTCTTGGCTTTAGAAATCATTCAGCTCTCCATTTCGACCAGTGTTGTGGAAAATTACTTTTAAAAGTAATGCATTACAATATTGTGTTACTCCCTAAAATAAGTAACTAATTATGTTATTTAGTGAAAGTAATGTGCTACTGTATGTTACTTTGGCATTACTTTTTAAATCTGGGCAGGTCTTGTTTGTTTTTAGTCTAAAAAGTTCTATTTTTTGGCAAATGTAAAAGCCCTTTCACACTAAAAGCCTCAGGCTCTAAATTCATGTCTGTGCAGTAGAGTGCAGAAGAAGAAAGTTCAACACTCTTCAGCAAGAAAATACAAAAACAAAAACAAGAACAAATGTTAATAGCAAGAGACACTGGTTAATAAAATGGGACTAAATACATAAAGGATAATTGTATCATTTAACATTTAATTATTGCAGGTTTGCATCATATTCTGAGTTGCATTTTACTGTTTTTATTAATTTTGAGGAATACTGAATCTGTTTTTTCGTGAGTGAGATGAATTCACATTCATTCTAGAACTAAAGTAAGTAACTGGTGTTACTTACAGTGTTGGGCATGTTAATTTAAAAAAAGTAATTAGTTATAGTTACTAGTTACTTCTCACAAATAGTAACTGAGTTACATCACTGTAAAAGTAAATAATTACCAGGGAAAGTAACTACTGTGTTAATTTCAAATTCAAAGTTCAAATATGTCAAATAACTTGGATGCCCCCGATATAAAATATGTTGAATGAATGAAATTTAAATGAAATTAATAAAAAAATTTTCAGACTAATATTAAATATCTGGTATCCTGTATGTATGTATGTATATATATATATATATATATATATATATATATATATATATATATATTTAGAGGCTTCTGCATCTGAACTCTTCATATATATATATATATATATATATATATATATATGAAGAGTTCAGATGCAGAAGCCTCTAAATGCATCTGACGTATTTCTTTAAAATTGCATTTCTTTCTGGCTACTCTGTATAGGTTTCTATGTAAGTACTGGTACTTCTGATTAGGCTGAGGCTGGAATTTACTGAGTTTGAAGTAGAAGTATTTGATGGACGTATAATATGTGTCGAGAGCATTCACTCAGTATCATTATCTCATTTTTGGCTTTTAGCTGGTTTTACATCTGAACATCTGAAAAGTTGTCCAAATAAAGTTCTTAACAATGTATATTACTAATCAAAAATTAAGTTTTCACATATTTACAGTAAGAATTTCACAAAATATCTTCATGGAACATCGTCTTTACTTAATTTCCTAATGATTTTTTGCCATAAAAGAAAAAAAAAAAAACAATAATTTTGACCCATACAATGTATTTTTGGCTATTGCTACATATGTACCCCAGCGACTTATATATCACACATATAAGACGTAGTTTGCTCATCTGCAATACATGTTTGCAATACAATGTTTTCTATCAGATGTAAAAGTTAAGATGTTGATGTTGATTTAGAATGTATGTAAAGCTGAAATCTTACAGGTGTCTGCCAGACGTACACAGCAGATGCTTTCCAGATCAAGATATCTTTAACAGACATCTTGCAGATGTACGTGTGGTATCTGGGTACTGGTAAGATAACAAAACTACTACGACTCATCAAATACAGGTACGCTGATTAACTGAAAACTAAATTATAATAATATTATAATAGATTATAGTAACACAAAAATACACAAAATTTGTATTTCCAGATAAGGCATTTTCAGTGTGTGTCCAGCAGGTGTCAGTCCCTGCTTAGAGAATGTGATGAAGCAGATTTTATTGGGTACTAACTTAGACATGTTTGGATAGAGGAGACAGTGTAACTGAGACAGTAAAATTTAATGGTGACTGCTTCAAGTGAGTGGCACATTTTTATATGGGCGCAGACAAGTAGAGTAAAGCACACAACTAATAAAGAGCAATAAGCCATGCCTGAAGACCAACTTCATAGACAAAAACATTCTAACACTGCATAAAGATCAGTCATTTATTAGAGACTTATTTAGTTAAATCAGGCCAGCCGTGAAATTATAGTGACTTTAGTGACAATGGAGCTCAGATCTGAAAATGCTCTTTAAAACACTCTCAGATATGGATCGTCACATATGGCATTCATGCCTACTCAAGTGCTGATGTTATGAATCAAAGCAATATGCCAAATATTAAGAAATTTATTTCAATTTTTTTGGACACCGCTCTGAATGTAACCACATGCATGCATGCAAACAAACAAACAAACAAACAAATAAATAAAGTCCCAGATGTGCAAGATCACTTTAAGTTCTGATGTGCTGAGCCGTAATTATGGGGTGTTTAAGAGATGTGATCTAAATGTCTAAAATTAAAAGGTGAGAAGCTGTGTCTCGCTAACTTCTCTAATGGCCACATCAGCTGTTATTTGCTGGATAATAGGCCAGCAATCAAAGTTAATCAAGCACGCTGCCTTGTCTGTCATATAATTGCACAGCATATTATCCATTTTAAGCCATCGTCTGATATTGCTGACAGACACCATGAACCGTTCACTCCCTCTGCGGTCATTCTTATTGAACTTTCTCAGGAAAAGTTCACCTAAAAATGACATTCTGTCATTATTTACTCACTTCCGTGTCTTGACAAACCCATATGCTAATTTTATTTCCCATACTGGTGCATGTTACATTTGGTTTTGACATGCAGTGTTTTCAGTATACTTTCTGCATGTGTTTTTGGCACTTGACAGACGTGAACTGTCATTGTGCAGGAAAAAAACTATGTGATGATTCTTTAAAACAGTGCTGGTCCATCAAATGAGACGAGGGAGACTGAGCTTTTTCAAAAATGTATTCATCCAGAGAGAGAGAGAGAGAGAGAGAGAGAGAGAGAGAGAGAGAGAGAAAGCCCAGAGCAGTTTTTAATCATAAAAATAAATAAGTGAAAGGATGGATAAACAAACAAACAAACAAATAAATAAATAGGAAAAACTAATAAACAAACTTTTAGTTATTAATTTAAAATTTTCAACACTCCAGTCTTCAGTGTCACACGATCCTTCAGAAATCATTTTAATATACTGACTTGCTGCTAAAGAAACATGTATTATTGTTATTATTATTATTTAAAATAGTTGAGTGCATTTTTAAGGATTCTTTGATTAATAGAAAGATCTAAAGATCAGCATTTTATCTAAAAAAAAAAGAAATTACTACTTTATTTTTAGCAAGCAAACAATAATACAACAACAACAATAATAATAAAAAATGTTTTTGAGCAGAAAATATGAATTTTAGAATGATTTCTGAAGGAGTAATGATGCTAAAAATTCAGCTTTAAAATCACAGGAATAAATTACATTTTAAAACATATTTAAATAGAAAACAGTTATTTTAAACAGTTTTTTGTTTCTCCGTACTTTGAATTAAATAAATGCAGGCTTGATGAGTGGAAGAGACTTCTTTAAAAAAAAAACAAACAAAAAAAAAACATAAAAAATCTTTTGACTGGTAGTGTATATATATAAATTATGAAATGTATTATTGGCCAAGTGAAAAAGTATAATTAAAATTATAAACATAAATATATTATAATAAAAATGTGAGATTATTTAAGAATATATATATATATATATATATACACACACACATACATATATATATATATATATATATATATATTTTTTTTTCTGTTTGCAGATAATTATGACCTCATGTTCTAACTAATTTTTGATTATTTATATATTGCTTTGTCATTCAGTCACTTTTTCAATTATTTAAAGTAAATTAGACTTCATCTTGGTTAAATTTGAAAATACAAGGATGACTTAAAATGATTTGAAAATTATTTTAAAATAATGTAACAAAATTACATTAAAAAACCACACCCACACAAATTTTAAATGCAAATATTTATTTGAATATTTGAATATGAATATTTATTTGTATATACAAATATATAAGCTATATAAAAGCTAAAAGAGTCTTTTATTGGATCAATAAATATTATCAGCATCTGCAGTTATCTGCAAACAGACAAAAAAAAATATATATTGTATAAATATATATATATATATATATATATTTTTTTTTAAATTGAAAATATTTTCAAATTATCTCACATTTTTACTATAAGATATGTATAATTTTAATTATAAAATCATCTCTTTTGATCACTTTTTTTGCACCTGGTCAATAATATATTTCATAATTTTGGTAAAATTACATGAAATGACTCCAAAACATTGAATTTTCTGTTCCAAACAGCATGATTTTGGAATAACATGAGAGTGAATCAATACTGACTTTTAGGACTTTTAGTTTCAGGTGAACTGTTCCTTTAATATCCCAGACAGTTCCTTCAGATTTGCTGAGGTTGATGTACTTCCATCGAACTGAGTAGTGTTTGTACGCCTGTCGCTTCCTCAGGAATCTGAACATGGTAACGGTGTGTTTTCTGTTAGACTGGCTTGTATATGCCAACACGTGCGGTTTGGGGTTTGAGTGTGGCTGCTAGTATTTGTGTCTTGGCCCTGACAGTGACCGTGAATCAGGCACACCTTAAACTTTACAGAAGAGTGCTATATCCTCCCCTGACAGCGGCTCTTTTTTTGCCAAGTCATAAAAGTGCCAGTCAGGGCGCGCCTGGCCGGAGGGAGTCTTTGAAGACTGTCACGGGACACCCCGCGGCCCTCCCCGCCCGCGAGGTGTCGGGCTTCACGGCGGCCCCTTGAGCGCCGTCTCCGCTCCGGTACCAGATACAGACATCACAGCCGTGAGCCGGACCGTTCTGGCAGGACTGGGAATGCCAAACGTTCATGCTGATGGAGTGGACCGTAAATCAGTCTCAGTAAGCAAAAGAGAGGAAACTGGCCTTTTCTTGTTGGCCGTCTGGCCCGTTTCCCCCCGCTAACCTCGTGACCCCGGAGTGCTTGCCACTGCTCGCGTCTGCCTCTGGCTGGCCGAGCTGAAATCCAGCCGGTCACCTGGCCAAGACTGAAATTAATTAGCGCCTTCCCACCTTAACCCGGTCCCCCCTCCTTCCCCGACCCAGACTTGGCGCTCAGCACCGCTCATAAAAGTGAGGCCGCCTTCATCCGCATTGGGAAAGAACCAATTCATCAAGCTCCGCTTCTGCCTTTGGGAGGTGCGGGAGTCAGAGGAGGATGAACAGGGCGCTTCTCAGCTGTCCCGGGACGTCTGCGGGGGCCAGGATCATCTGTCAGGCCGGTTGTGGGGTTCTCCTCTCTCTGCTGCTGATTACACAGCGACATTCACACTTGATGTGCATCAGATGTGCTCTGTACGAATGCTTGAGAGAGCTCGACCAATGCAAAACATACTGCTTGTAAGTCATGTCAGAGTGATTGTGTTTAGAGGAGGAGTGCACATGAACATGACATATTTACAAGTGGGAAACTATGGATTTTCTTTATTCCAGAATTTGAGTTTAGGAAATGTCAATCAAATAATCATGGTCCGGACAGCCATAAATAGCCGTAAAGTATTGCTGAAAATAGTCATAATGTACTCACCCCCTTGTCATCCAAGATGTTTTCAGTCGTAAAGACATTATGGTTTTTGAGGAAAACATTTCAGGATTTTTCTCCATATAATGGACTGATATGGTGCCCCGAGTTTGAACTTCCAAAATGTAGTTTAAATGTGACTTCAGTCGATCCCAAATGCGGTTGTAAACAATCCCAGCTGAGGAAGAAGGGTCTTATCTAGCGAAACGATCGGTTATTTTCATAAAAATAATACAATTTATATACTTTTTAATCTCAAATGCTCGTCTTGTTTTATCGAGTATGTCGAAAAACCCTCAACTCCCTCAACTTCAAAAATCATTTCAAAATCATCCTACATCGCTGCAGAACCAGTCTTTACAAAGTGAACATGCAAAGAAAATCAAACACCTTTAACAAAAAAAGGTAAAACAGTGATATAGGATGATTCTGAAGTTGAGGGAGAACATGAGATGAGAGTTGACATACCCTAACTGTCATGAACCAGAAAAAAAAACAAAAAAACAGTTCAGACAGAGTAAGACAACACAAGCGTATGACATTAAAAAGTATATAAATTGTATGAAAATAGCCGATCGTTATGCTAGATAAGACCCTTCTTCCTCGAGTGGGATTGTTTACAACCGCATTTGGGATCGTTTGAAGCTGCATTTAAACTGCATTTTGAAAGTTCAAAATCGGGGCACCATATCGGTCCATTATATGCAGAAAAATGCTGAAATGTTTTCCTCAAAAAACACAATTTCTTTACGACTGAAGAAAGAAAGACATGAACATCTTGGATGACAAGGGGGTGAGTACATTATATGTGAATCTTTGTTGTTGGACTTCTTGTTTAATATGGTTGTATTTATATGAGCAATGTCACACAAGTGGCCGTGCAGTATGGCTGTATATCCAGCAGCAAATTCCATCCAAATCTGCCCGAGGTGAGGCTGCTCTCGGTGGGTTCATGAGTGCTGATGGAGCTCACATCGAAAACATCAAAGCTAATTTTCAAATAGACATTATCTTTATAAACAAACCACATATCTGAAGTCTAAACAAGTACATTCTTGACATTCTGAGACACAAAAACAGCATTATCTATCAAATTTGGGGCTTAAAGGAGTCCTATTATGAATTTCTTAAAAAAAAGGACCAAATTTAAACACGTAGACCAAAAGTCACCATCTTGTATGTCAGCGCGTTGTCAGTGTCCTCTGTGCTCCGTAATAATAATAAGAGCATGTACCAGCGTTGCCCAGTACAGCTGTACTACTCCATGTTACAGCACAGTAGTGCTATTGCAAACAGGAACAAGTATACTACATTGAACTTTTCTGTCAGTGCGTTATTTGAGTGGACTGCTTTTCCGTTAAGCATGAGTAGAACATAAGCGGAGCGTTGCATGGGTCATGAGCAACTCAATAGAACGCACATTTATAGAGTGAAATATTGAGCAGAGCGATAATTTTCGGCGGTGAAATTTCGGTGCATCCCTAATAGTAAGGTAAAATATTGTGTATTATTTTTTTATATTAATGTAATTAAAAATGCCATGGTTAAAAACCTGCTAATTAGTCTTTTATAATAAAGGCTGTTTCTGCCACTGACTAAAAAATGAATACAAAAATTCTGACATTTTTTTCTCAGAACTGTGTGATATAAACTCACGGTTGTGAGTTATAAAATCAGAATTGACCCTTCACAAACAGCTTGATTGACAGGTGATCTGACCAATCATAACGCCAAATATAAACTCGCAATTGCGAGTTATAAAGTCCAATTTGTAGGGAAAAAAGACTGATATGTTCCTAGATTTGCCAGTTTACATCGCAGTTCTAACTTCATAACTCTCAGTTGTGAGTTTATGTATCACGACTCTGAGAAAGTCAGAATTGCGAGTTTGTATCATGCAATTGCGAGAAATAAAGTCAGAATTGTGAGATAAAAAAAAAACATTTTCTTTTTTTTGTAATTCAGTGGCAGAAACGGGCTTCCATACTTTTACCATTAAAATTATTATTCTTATTATTATTATTATTTTTAATTATTATTACATTGCATTTTAATCACAGTGCTGAACCAAATACTAACCCCTAACATTAATATAAAACCTTAATATAGCACTGGTTTTTCCTGACAGCATTACAGTTTATCATAATCTTAGCCATCCTTGATTTTTCTGAAGTGAATCCATGAAATCTGACCTTTTCTTGACAGGTCAATGAGTGATGGAGTTGACAGATTAAGTGGGCTGCAGGGTGGGGTTTGCATTTTGCTCAGACAGTACTAACAAGGTCATGCATTCAATACACTGAGAAAAATATAGCTTCTGCATAAAGTGTAAACATAAATTTGGAAGCTTATGAGACAAAAGGTTTGGTTGATAAAACAACATGCCCCATCATTCCCAATTTCTAAATGGAAATAAAATACAAACAGAAATTACACATCTCTGCATCCTTTGCTCTTCGTTTCATTGCATAAGTGTTAAAAGGCTTCCTGTTGTTGACAAGAAATTGCCTTTTTTTTTCAATGATAATCACTTAATTGCACATAATTATAACATCTACATCTGAGATATGCCACATTTGCTAAGTCTCCTAAGATAAGTAAATAGTACGGTAGACAAACATTATGTTGCTCTCTAGATATCTTGTTTGGCCAAATCCTGAGGCATCATCCTTTCCAGGAAAGGAAATCGAAAAATGCAAGCCGTGCAAATAAATTTAATCAAAATGTGTGAATAGTTCATTAATACCTAAATGCAGTGAGTAGTAGTCAATGCTATTTTATCCAATATTTGTATGTTGTGCATTTTATGCATGTATTATGCATGCAACACATTAATCAGTATTTAGGCTTTAGAAAAAGGGGAAGAAAACAATTATTGTTATCTAAACATATATTAGTAAGTCACTGACAAACATTATTTAATGCTAACAGTGTAGTTCATATACACTCAAACACTATATAAAACTGGCATAATTGCTTAAATGCACAGATAAATGGATACAAAGAATGCATACATCAGACATTCATTAAAAACAGAAAAATTCTAGCTGGATATTAGCTGTTGCACAAAAATAGCTCACAAAGTACAGTTCGTACTTAGAAAATAACTGTAATCATTTCTTGAAGATAATACTGTGTTTGATATTTCATTATGTAATGCCACAGAGATTTTTAAGTGTGCTGTAATCATCTTTTTAGGGCAATGCATATAAGCCGTCTTAAAGTTCCTGCGAGCCACTTAATGCCTTCTGGGTTATGACAGCTGCATACTACACACAGTACCGGTTTCAAAAGATTTTAAACAAGCACGAAATATGCTACAAGAACTGTCAAATGAAGATCTACAATTAGAAGAATCACACCCCCACTAAACGACCCAGCACAGAAAGAGAAATGTATCCAACAGTTGGCTCTGCTTGAAAAAAAAGAGGTTTCAGACGGGCACAGCATTTATGAGGCTGTACCTGCTGTTCCATCATCTGCCAGATGAAAGGCTCCAGCAGTCAAGCATTCGAGGATACACTAACTAGTCTTTGCAACAATGACAAAATCACAGAAAGTTCTTTATTGGAGTTTGTTTGGGCCCCACTTCAAGCTATAATCAGTGTTGGGCAAGTTACTCTGAAAATGTAATTAAATTACTGATTACTCCTTTCAAAAGTAATCAAATTACTGTTCTGATTACTTTATTTCAAAAGTAATTAGTTACGTTATTAGTTAGTAGGGGTGTGACGAGACACTTACCACGAGACAAGACAAGATTTTGAAACTTTTTTAAAGAAATCCTCAATGATGAAATATATAGGGAAAATAGTATTTTATTCAACTGTGTATTTTGAACTTTATGAAATTAAATTTTAATGAATTATATGCAGTAATAAAAAACATTTAAACGAGCTTCACGATTCTGGATAAACTGAGAATCCCAGTTGTTTTTGATAAATTGGAGACGATGATTCTCTCACGAGTCCGGAGAAAAAGATTAGAAAACTAAACAAAGTAATTTACAAGGGATGTGGGATACCCAAACTATACATTTTTATCCCAGTACTTCTGTTATTTAAATGTCTGTTTTGACACTCAAGGTAACCCTTTTGTGTCATTTTTTGACGTGCAGCGTCCTCCATTGTTTTCAGTTGTTTGTCTTAATTTAATGGTTTGCATGCATTTGTAAAAAAACAGAAGTACTTTTATATAAATGTATACTTTTATTGGAGCACCTAAACTCATTCTTACCCTAAACCTACACTGTAAAAAACAATTTGTTGAGTCAACTTAAAATAATTTTAAGTTTAGTCAACTCAAAAAAAGTTTATTCAACTTGAAATGTTAAATTATACTAAGTGACAACTTAGATATTTGAGTTGAATCAACTTAAAATTTGAAGGCAGCTGGGTTACTTACCCATCTGTTAAGTTTAGCAAACACAAATATCTAAGTTGTTGCTTAGTACAAATGATCATTTCAAGTTGACTAAACTTATTTTAGTTAACTGAACTTAAAATTTTAAGACAGCAGGATAACAAATTATTTTAAGCTGACTCAACAAATTGTGTTTTTTTATGTTTTACAGTGTACCCATTTCTAAACAATATAAAAGACATAGCAGACAAATGTAAGTACAGTCAAAGGTATTTATTGCAAAAACTGACCATAAACAAGCAGTATAAATGCAACTTAGGCTCATTGGAAATACGTGCCTCTATATACATTTCTGCAAACCTGAAAAAAAACGTACCTATATGTACGAATCACTGCAGTTTCCAGTTAAAATGAACGCTAAAGGCAGTAAAACTTTTATTCCTTTTCACACATAGTATGATTTACATTGATTGAGTTTTGATTAATAAAGCCTAATTTTCAGACGTTTGCTACTGCTGAATATTATACTACGGTTTTAAAACAATTTTAACATCCTGTGCGATTTAAAGATTGATACTTTTGAATGTTGTCGTCACATATACAGCTTCATATACGTGAGTTTTCTAACACAATCAGTTTGCTTGGTAGCTCACGCGATATGGTGTTGCACCTGGGTGATAAAGAGCCCCAGTTTGAATCCCTTGGAATTATGGTTTGACAAAACAACTCAAATCTGAAAGAGGAAGTAAAAATAGCACAGCTGCAAAACAAAATTTTTAAATCAGTTTTGCATTTGTTAACACTATCGGTTAGGTTTAGGGTTGGGTTTGGTGTAGGGGATATTTCCAATAAGACAGAGCATTAACCTTTAGCGACACGCCCCAGATATTTGAATTCTGAACAGCTGCAATACGTTCCTCAAGATTTCACTTTGAAACTGCCACAAAACGTGCAGTAAGGTACGTAATTATGGTGTTCGCAGAAATGTATGTAGAGGCACGTATTTCTAATGAGCCTGGCATTTTTTGAATTTGTGATTATTATTTAATCATGACGATAAAATTCCCAGTGCCTTTCGCATCAGCACATTGACGCCAAGAGTTTTTTACTTAAAGCATTGGAGGACCCTGTGTGTCGAAAAAGTACCTTGAGCATCAAAATGTGACGCTAAAGGTAATTATTTGTCATGAATCTGGTCGATGACCTGTGGTCCGCTCACCACCAGATGTCGCTCTTGCTCTGTTATCTCACACGGCCTGTTGCTTTACAACCAGGACTACATCTCCCATTATCCACCACGCTGATTGCGCCATACACCTGTGGCCAATCAGTGACCCTATTTAAGCCCCGGACTTTCACTCGGTAGTCACCGAGTATTGTGGAGTTGTATTTGTGGAGAACTGTGTCGGTTGCGTTTAGCGCTCTCCTAGTGCTAGCACCTTATCAGTGTTGTTCCTTAGTTTCCCTGAGTTTCCTAGTTATTAGTTTCCTAGTTCCTGTGTTCCCTTGTTTCCAAGTTCCCTAGTTCCTGTGCTCCCTTAGTTTTGTATTCTCGCCTAGCTTCCCCGTTTTCACCTGTCTCGCCCCCTGCCTTCCTGACTCTCGCTCGTTGTATGGTTTATCCCATCTCTCATTATGGATTATGTTCGCCGCTGACCGACCCACGCCTGCTTCACGGACTACTCTTGTGCCTCGCCCCAACATACCTGTTTGTTATTGTTCTGACTCTGCCTGCTTGACCATGTATTTGTCTCATCCATTAAATAAAAGCTCGCATATGGATCCGCTCGCCTCTCGTCTCCCTCTCCACATTACATTATTAAAGATTCGCAGTCGTAATAGACATAGCTAAATCTTTGTCATTCAGGAAAAAACTTGTATGGGTGTTTGAATCGAGATCTCAGTCTTTTAAGGATTAATCGTGCAGCTCTAATGTAAACACTGCAAAATGTTTTACAAGGATATTCTCACGAGATCTTGTCACATCCCTATTAGTTACATTGCTTTTTTTCTGTACATTCACAAAATTTATAATAGTAAATAGTAAGTTTAAATAGTAAGTTTGTGTGTTGCCTAACATCCCAGCATAAACGCTTAAACGATAAAATATTGTAATGCAGCGGTAATGCATGCTTGTAACTATACTCTAATTACTATTTTGGAAATCATAGCGTGTTAAATTACTCCGTTACTAAAAAAATAATCAAATTACAGTAACACATTACAAAGTAATGCGTTACTGCCCAACACTGGCAATAATTTATGCAAAATCCACAATATTTCGAAAAAGTAAAAATCTTTCCATCCATTTGTTTATATTTGTTCATTATTTATGTCAGTTCTACTTTATTCAAGCATTTTAGAAACAGAAGTGATTAAATTCAAAGTGATACAATTTTGATTAAAAAGGCAGTAAGTTTTAGTGGGTTCAAACTTTTTTCTAAATTCACAAATCTAAATGTCAACTTTTGCTTACTGAACTCATCCAAAACATATTAAAATGGAGATTTATTTAACATTTACTCTAAGTAAATATCATATCTATTCCACGAGTAGATAGGCCACGCAGTGCTGAGCAAGACATATTAAAGATGAGCCAGAAGATTATCCCTGAAGATTGAGATTGTATCTGCATCAGGATTCCCAAACCTACTGGAAATAGAGGGAGGGGCCAAAATGAATTTGCCCTGCAGTTATTAGGTGTCATTCATATAGTTAGTGCCTCTGAAAGGTCGAGGTTGTCATTAGGCGGGCCGAGGTGCAGACAGGCATGCAATGGTCTATTGATTTTCTCCAACGCGCTGTCGGAGGTTTAAACTTTAGCTCTGACAAAGGATGTCAAAATAGCAGACTGGTGTAGCTTGAGAACTTTCAGCATTTGACACAGGAAGTACAGATTGACAAATATGGTAATTTAAAGAAGACATTTGGCATTCCGATCATATCAAAGTTTTGGAGGACATCGGATGCAAAATTCACTTTTACATGGTGTTTGAATATAAATGTGTGGACACAAACACAATACAATGATAAAATTCTATTCACTCCTTTTTTTAGGTCCTAAAAAACCTAAGTAGTTCAATTATCAAGCCGTTTTGATTTTCTGAGCAGTATGATGTCATATTGCTTAAGCCCCGCCCACAACCGCTGACTGCTTTTTTTTTGCAATAAATACCCATGACTGAACTTTTATTTGCCTGTTATGTTTTATATTGTTCAGAAGCGGGTAGGTTTAGGGTACAAATGCATGCAAACCATTAAATTAAGGCAAAATACTGAATGCAATGGAGGACCCTGCACATCGAAAAGTGACGCCAAGGGGTCCTGACCAAGTGCCAATATGTGATGTGTTGGGAATTAGAACATGTTGCACATTTCAGCCTTTAAATGATTTTTGTATATAAAATGATTAATTATATTTTATCTGCTTCAAACAGTTCTACATAAGCTAATATGCATTCTAAAAATATCAACACTTTGGATAATATGTAATTGTTAATCCACTGTTTGACAGCAGGTGGCGCTTATGAAACAAAAGAAATAGAGCTGCTTCCCCGGTAACCGCTGTAAAAAAAAGCAGCACCTCATTTAATAGCACTGCTTTATTATGCATTACTGCTTTATTAGCACTGCTTAGTAGCATTATATTTTCACACAAAACAAAACCTGCATGCCTGCATGGAACTTTGCTTAACATTGAACAACCATTGTTTGCTTTTACAAAGATCAAATATGAGTTTAATGATAATTAAAATAGGCCTACTAGATGGGATAATTAAAATAACCTCATGGCTGATATTGCATTATTTATTTTAAGAAAGGAACTCTATTTTGTTGTAAATTTAAGTGTATAGTTATTTAAGAAATTGATTCTGAAGTCTCTGATTATGTAACTTGCATTACTTGTAATGCATTACCCCAACACTGCCTGCAAGTATACCCTGCAATGGAAAGAAGAAATACTTGGATGTAAGCTAGTTTTAGTATGGAGGCCAGTTTTGTACTACTTAAAGGTATTTAAGTTAATTTTATAACTAAAAGGCAGGCCAATTTAATCCCAATATATATGGTAGATTAATATGCAATAGTAAACTTCTACATAAAGTGTTCTTGGAAAATAATGTGGAACTTCACTTAAGTATACTGAATAAAATATACTTAAAGTATACTTCTTCTTTGTAGGGTTGGCAAAATGTATTTCCATTAAAACCATTATATATGTTTAATTAACACAGTATTGTTTTGTTAAAGTAAAAAGAACAATGCACTGTGTAATTTAATATTTAATGCATCAGTGGATTGATCAGTTGTGTTTTAACACAAAATATCACCTTCTAATACATATACATGTTTTTATTTTTATTTTTTTTATTTTTAACGCCTTTCATCAAAAATGTTCTTTGCTATTAAAACGTCTTTGCTTGGTTTCTTAAAGAGCTTTCCTTGTTCTCAAGAGTGATCTTGGCCTTCAGCCTCCAACATCCATTTTTTACAATCCGGTCAATTCCAGATAAATAAAATAAAGTCCCACACTATTCTTCCTCCCATCAGAAATCCAGATTGACTAACCGGTTAAGAATTCAGTTTCATGTTAACAGGGTATAATGCCATGTACTATATAACATCAGTTGTGTGTTTTGAGGTAACATGAATAAATAATAATTAACGGATTGTGATGCATGTTGTGCTGTAGGAATAACTTGTAAATACATGCCTCATTAGAATTCATTTGCTTCAGTAGATGCAAAATTAATGAAAACCTAAAAAAAATTCCTTCGATTTTACATTAAATTTAAAACAGGCACGTCTGTGATGATAAAAATGCATATTTGTGGAGTGAAAATGTTGTTAAAATTGCAAAGTTTTGTGCACAGCCTCTGTGTAACCTCTCTCTAAAAATATAAATCATTTCTGTTCACTTCACAGACATCTTGATTCAACTCGTTTACAACAAATCAGTGCTATTTCATCTGCCAATCAAGTTGCCAACAGCGAGCCCCACGAGCACCAGCTGTGTCAGAGACGTGCTTGTGTGCGAAGCAAGCGACGCGCTTAAAAAAGCCAAAAAAGCTCCCTAATATCCCAGGCTGGCAGCTGTCCATCAGAGAGCTCAAATCTAACCGAGCCTCTCCCGCTTCCCCTGAACGCTACAGGCCTTGCATGGCCGATCAGTCATCGTAATGCCTGGCTAGACGGCCGTGGGAGACCGCAAGCCTGCGAGCCATTGATTTCCCTGTAAGTTTCTCCTCTCCCTCACCAGCTAATAAGGGTTCTTGAGTCTGGACTTTAGAAGACTTTAAGTGAAGGGTAAGTCAACAGTGCGCCTCCGGGTGTACAGACACAGAGAGATTGATGCTTGAAGGAGAGTTAAGGTTCTCCCAGACATGCTGTAGTAACTCTCATTTCAGTCATTCATGAATGAACCTGAAGGATATATGAAAGGAAATAAAATAAGGAAATGTTTTTTTCTCTTAATGGAATAGTTCACCCAAAATGAAACTTCTGTTATCATTTACTGGAAGTTGTCATTTACTGTTATGAATCTACATCGTTTTATTTCTTCTTTGGAACACAAAGTTAAAATATCTTTCTCCAAAGCTGTCAAATATGATGCCATTGCAATGCTGAGATTTGTTGGAACCAGTGCTATTTGGCTCTGCGTTGGCTTCCTTTACACACACTTTATGGGGTAACAACCGCAATCTATAATCAAACTCACACTCATACATTTTCAGGATGCCCTGCCGAATCCCTGCTGTGTGAACAGAACTGGACTGGACAGTTAGCTGTCTGTTACATCATACAGTGCGGGAGAGTCTGCTCGAATCCAAATAGTGAGATAAAAACTTTAAATTCTTTAAATTGTGTGATGCATACTCTGATTTCTGAGATGGGGAAAAAATATCTAAATTGTAAGATATTGTGAGATAGACAAATGAACTCAAAATTGTGAGATATAAACTCGTAATTGTGAGAAATTCAGAACTTTGTTGTAATCTCACAATTCTGAGAAAAAGTCTGAATTGCAAGATATAAACTCACAATTCTAAAAAAAAGTCTGAACTGAGTAATATAAACTTGCATTTCTGAGGTTGAATTGTGAGAGCAATGAATTCAAAGTTGTGAAATATTAACCCGCAATTGTGAGAAATTCAAAACTACACTCTAAAAAAAATCTGTAGAAATAGGTCACAATATAATGTATGGATTAATGGATAATGTTGTGTGTAATGAGCTGCCACCTGCCAGTACTTTTTCTGTTATTTTACTGATTACATTTGTTTTATAGCGTACGTTATAATCTTACAAACTACATTATAATCTCTAATAAGAAGTTTGAATTGCGGGATATAAACTCACAACTGAAAGAAAAAAAAAATCTGAATTGAGAAAATATGAATATGCAGTGTTGTAGTGTAAGATATAAACTTGCAATTTTGGAAAGATAAGACTGTGAGATACAAACTCAAAATCGTGCAAAATAGACAACTGTGTTGCCTCGCAATTAAAGGAGAAGTCCACTTCCAGAACAACTACTTATAAATAATTTACTCACACCCTTGTCATCCAAAATGTTCATGTCTTTGTTTCTTCAGTCATAAAGAAATTGTTTTTTGAGGAAAACATTCCAGGATTTTTCTCCATAAAGTGGACTTCTATGGTGCCCGCGAGTTTGAACTTTTAAAATGTAGTTTAAATGCAGCTTCAAAGGGCTCGAAATGATCCCAGCTGAGGAAATGTCACGCGTTGTGGTGTAGGCAGAATGAGGAGTGAGATGAGAAAGTCCAATGCAAAAACATTTATTAAAATATCCACATAAGGGCAGGAACAGACGGGAACAGCGGGGAAATCCAAAACAACCACAACGAAAACGGACGTAAACAGAATGACAATGGAATCACCAACAAACTTGACATACACAACCAAACCTTAAATACACTGACATAACCAATCGGGGGAGACAGGTGAACTATGACACAGTGACGTAGTAATAGAAAACGGAAACGGAAAGTCCAAATATGGGCATACACGGTGGAAAAAACACACAAAACAGTCCTCAAGGTCTGACATTACCCCTTCCTGACTCGCTACGCAACGAAAACACACAGGGAGGGAGGGTGGGCGCCCTGGAGGCTCGTGTGGGGCAGATACCGGAGGGATAGGAGGTACGCCTCCAGGGCGGATCAGGGAGCTTCGGGGAGCCATAGTGGAGCACAACGTCCATTTGGCCATGGCGGATCGGGGAGTTCGGGGAGCCATGGCCAAGGGCATATCCAGGTGGCCAGAGTGAGCCATGGCGAGCACAGTCCATCTGGCCGGGGAATTCGGGGCGCCATGGCCCAGAGCATAGTCCAAGCGGCCATGGCTGATCGAGGGGGTAGCCCCCGCAGCTGCAACTTGACTTGGCTCAGGAAACACAGCTGCAACTTGACTGGGCTCAGGAAACGCAGCTGCAACTTGACTGGGCTCAGGAAACGCAGCTGCAACTTGACTTGGCTCAGGAAACGCAGCTGCAACTTGACTTGACTCAGAAGACGCAGCTGTCACTTGACTTAACTCAGAAGACGCAGCTGAAACTTGACTTGACTCAGGAGACGCAGCTGCAACTTGACTTGACTTAGGAAACACAGCTGCAACTCGGATGTTAGCTGCCCGCACAGACACTAGTGGTGGGTCCAGCACGCTAGTCATCAAGATCGGCCGTGACCTCGAAGGGCTGGCCGCGGGAGTCCGAGCGCTGGCCGCGGGCGCGGCGGGAGTCCGAGCGCTGGCCACGGGTGCGGCGGGAGTCCGAGATTTGGCCGCGGGATCTGGGCTGAGGACAAGGGAGGAGTTATGGAGAACTGGAGTGAACGAGGGAGGACCGGAGAGAGCGGGCTCGTTGGAATAGTATGTGGAGGAGGCTGGCTGGTGGTGAGCTGGAGCGGCCGCATGTTCTCTAATGGGGGGAAGATTAGAGTCTTCCACATCCACATAAAAATTGGAATGACTAAGGGCTAGGATATGGTTAATAAATTCTGCAACCGGTTTGCAGCGATCCACAGGAGTTATAGAACAGAACAGCTGGTCATCATTTAGCCCCATTAGAAAACACGTGTTAATCATAGCATCGCTCCAACTCACAAGGTGACAAATGCTCAGAAACTCCTCAACATATTGTTCCAACGGCCTCTCCGCCTGCCGAAACCTCGTAATCCACTCCTCAGCCCGGAACATTTTCCACAGTTTGCGGTCGGTGATTCTGTCATGCGTCGTGGTGTAGGCAGAATGAGGAGTGAGACAAGAAAGTCCAATGCAAAAACATTTATTAAAATATCCACATAAGGGCAGGAACAGACGGGAACAGCGGGGAAATCCAAAACAACCACAACGAAAACGGACGTAAACAGAAAGACAGTGTAATCACCGACAAACTTGACATACACAACCAAACCTAAATACACTGACATAACCAATCAGGGGGAGACAGGTGAACTATGACACAGTGACATAGTAATAGAAAACGGAAACGGAAAGTCCAAATATGGGCATACACGGGGGAAAAAACACACAAAACAGTCCTCAAGGTCTGACAGGAAGAAGGGTCTTATCTAGCGAAACGATTGGTAATTTTCTTTGAAAAATAAAAAAATTATATATTCTTTCAGCACAAAAGCTCATGTAGCACAGGCTCTGGGATATGCGTCCACGATGCTATGAATTAGTAATGGGTTGTTCTTGAACGATTCTTTCATTTTGAACGAATCTTTCATGTGACTCGGGAGGAACGAGTCGTCTCGTAACGTAACACGTAACACAACATTTTAATTATATTTTGCTAAAATTAATGAAATGACTCAAAAATAGATTTGTTCATTTTGCTGAACAAGACTCAACGGTCCGAGTCAGTAAAATGATCCGAACTTCCATCACTACTATGAATCACATCTAAGTTCATTGTCTGTGTACTGAGTATGGCAAAAAACTCCATCTTATTTTCTCCTACAACTTGAGAGGAGGATGTTGTTGTACCTCTTTTTTGTGAACAGTGTTTATAAACTTACTTGCACTTTCTTAGTCTTTGCACGTTCACTCCGTGTGACCTTTCGACGTGATTCAATAGTAAGTAGCGTCGTGAACGCGCATCCCAGAGCCTGTGCTACACAAGCTTTTGTGCTTAAAAAAGTATAAAAAATGTTATTTGCTGAAAAAAAATGACCAATCTTTTCACTATATAAGACCATTCTTCCTTGGCTAGGATCATTTAGAGCCCTTTGAAGCTGCATTTAAACTACATTTTGGAAGTTCAAATGTTTTCCTCAAAAAACAATTCCTTTATGACTGAAGACAGAATGACATGAACATCTTGGATGACAAGGGGGTGAGTAAATTATTTGTGAATTGTTGTTCTCCTTTAAAAAAAAAAGAAAGAAAGAAAGAAAAAGAAAATGTATGATAAGATGTTATGTCACCCACTATTTTCAAATCTGAGATCTGGGCACATTTTGGAAAAAAATAACAATCTTAGTGCATGAAAAAAAAAAATGCTCAGAATCGATTCTGAAATAAAATGTTGGTTAAGTTCTTAACAATTATTTAGATTTATTATTAATTTGTAATTATTTTAAAAATAGCCTGCTTATATAATTTCATAAAAACAAATTTGATATATAATTGTGATGCATTGTGATATTGAATTGAATCAAGTCCAAAACCAGTGACGATTCACAACTCTAACTGCAACGGATGTTGGTAGTTTTATGTGTAACAGTCATCGCACTAGCTGATGATGGCACACGATCTTTAGTGAAGCAGCGCGGAGAGACACTTCTGGGATGCTTCTGAAACACAAGCACTGACTAGAGTGGCCGTGATCAGCTCCGGTGGCCGTGTCATAGCTGTAATGCACTGCAAACGTGTGCCGTGTAAATAAGGGGTTATCCAATCATTATTGGCAAGGAAAGCCCCTTATATTTAAGAGCAGCGATGTATGAGGTTATAGTACATGCTACAATGAACATGTGACTTTTACGTACACCAGGTGAGCTGTACATGCGAAAAAAGTTTCCTTTGCAGTTTTGTGAAATATTCCTTTTTTTCGAGTTGCCTGAAAAAAACACCTTATGCAAGTGTTAAAACATTTTTGTGATATATGGTAGTTTTTGTGAAATTGATTCCATTTTCAATTTTCACAATTTGAAATGTAATGAAAACACGGTTTTCTTTCATCAGTTTTCTTCCATTTGGAGCTGCTTTCCATTAGGGTCGACTATCTCTGATATTACTTTAGTCACTGTCAGTATGGATGCAGGCAGTAGTCAGGAATAAAATACAGGCTCAACTTCAGGCAGACAATACTTCTTGTGAACAGGAAATTTCAATACTCACACCTGTAAGTAAATGTGGCTGTCAATCCCAAACACTGACAGTCTGAATGTGGCTTGTCAATCATTTCAGAGCCAACAGGAGATATTTGGTTCCTCACGAAAAAAAACTTTTGAATGGCTTCAGAAGACTTTATAAGAAAACTTCAGAAGAACATAGCCCACAACTTTATTTTACTTACCTAATGGTGCTTTTGCCATATTAAAATAAAGTCACGGTTTTGAATTGAGTGGGTGAGTAAATGATTCAATTTTCTTCTGTGGTAAACTTTAACAGAATGGTATTTGAAAGTGTGCACAAATTACTCAAATTATAGCCTACAAAAAAGAAAAAAAGTAAAGAGCCATTTATATAAATCACTACTGCAAGAGTGTTTTACGGTTTTATGGATGTTTTGCAGACACAGGATGGTTTAATTGAACGTTTCAGATGCCATCATCTGTAATCTTCTTCAACCTCATCTTCCAGTGTTAGTCAAAGGAATACATTCATCATGAGACTTCATGCACAGTCTTTAATAGTCAGAAGGGTGGCTTATATTAGATCAGTGGTTCTTAACTGGCGGCTCATCATAGGTCAGTTTGGTTCAAAACAGAAGAAAGTTTGTTGATATTTTGCAAATTCATATAGCCCACTCATGCATTTTCATACGTTTTGCTTGGATCCACTGATGGCTGAGTTTGAGAGTGGACCTTCATGCTTACTGTTATTCAAAAAATTGAATCTATATGACATCGGTACCTTGTAAAATAGTATTGTTTTTTTTTGTTGTTGTTTGTTTTTTTTTTCGCGCAATGGAGTTGGTGGTGAAAATGTTAAATGTCCCCTAAGCCGTCCCCTAATAGTCAACTAACTGTTAGTCAACGAGAAGAGGCTTGGTCAACCAAAATTTTATTAATCACAGAAAAAAAAAAAAAAATCCAGAGGAAGTGGGGAAGTCACACAGTCTGTGACAGACAGATTGTTAATGGTTGTTCTATGTGGAAATGCAATACAATGGACATCCAAACACTCGTCTATCATTCATCCATCTCAAATATGGCTTATCATTTCACTTGAAAACGGAAAAAAAAATAAATAAATTGGTTCACTCTGAGCAGAATCAATCTGTTAATGCTTTAAAGACAGTAAAGTATTTTTTAAAGATGTTTAAAAATGTTTTGCATTTTTGCATTGTTTAAAAAACGTTAATGTATAAAACTGCATTTTGAAAAAAAAAAAAAAAAGTTGTGTACACTGTAAAAATAAATCTGTAAAATTTACGGTAAAAAAAACGGGAAGCGTGATTGCTGGAATTTTACAGTAAAAAAATACGGTAGCAATGTTTTATGGTTTTCACTTAAATTTACAGGTAAATACCATAATTTCATTAACTGATATAATGTTAATGTATCAACCTATTGAAGTACTCTAATCAGTTTTGTACCTTTGCAATACACTGATAACCACCAAAAGCACTCACATGATGAACCAAAGCCCATCACAAGCAGCTTTTAAACACTAACATATATAGAAGGTGCACAGTGTCATTCACCCAAACACTAAACATCATGGTAACACACGTGAAACTGAAATAATGCAGTAAACATTAATTTAACAATATTAGATGTAACATACGACCCTAATGTACAAAACTGCTAAGAAGAAAGAGTTATTTGAACAAAAACAAAAACAAAAAAACATCAAATTTAAAAAAAAAATGTAAAACAGGGAATTCTGGGAATGTCAATTTACGGTTTTTAACAGGTTTTTATTGTAGCATTTTTACAGTTTTTTCCCGTTAAAAGAGTCATTTTTTACAGTGTAGGCTCACATCGCATTTTAAAATATTTACAAATATTATAAACACAGTTATTAGTTTCCTTTTCTTCACAACAAATTCTCTAAAGTTAAGACTATGCGTTTAGGCTATAAAAACCTCAATCCAAAAACAAATGAATTTAAGGTGATGCCTACCTCTCTCATTCAGCACAAATCCAAATGTTTCCATATTCGTGACGTATCTGGATGCTAAAATATTATTTATTATGTAATAGGCTTTGTACTTCGCTCGCATTGGTGTAAGACATCATCCTTAACATCGACTATCAGCACATGGCGGCGGTCACGCTGAATGCAACAGATTTGCACAACGGAGCTGTGTAACTTTTTGTATGCTTCTTTAACTGTATTTTATTTTGATAATGAACAGGCTGCAATGTTGCAAAAATAGGTTGTGTCTGTGTGCTCATAATATCGCTAGTTGGTCATACAGATAGAAGCAAGACATCATCCAAAACTGTCAAGCTTTTGCAAAATAAAGAAAACTAGCCTACTTTCTGCCGTCTCGTTTTCCTTTCTGTGAACTTTGGATCATATCACAGTAAATCAAAGCCTATAGTTCTATTCCGTTTTGTCCTTCACAGAAGCGCTGCATGTGTGTGTGATCTGTTGAATCCATAGGGATAAACTCTAACGCCGGTGCATTGCCATTGCGACTTACCTATGATGAGTTCACAGCTGAGCGCGGGCATTTCACTCGTTGGATGTGTCAGCTCACATTTGCATAGGCTTTACTACTTGAATTCATGATTGGCTGATAGCAAATTTCAACTTTAAATGAAACAATAAAATAATGTGGTAACACTTTATTTTACGGTTTCTTAACTAGTTGCTTATTAGCATGCATATTACTAGAATATTAGCCATTTATTAGTACTAATTAAACACATATTAATGCCTTATTCTACATGACCTTATTCTACATCCCTAATCCTACCTAATACCTAAACTTAGCAACTACCTTACTAACTAGTAATATGCAGCAAATTAGGAATTTTGTGAGGGAAAAGTAGTAGTTACTAGTGAATATGTGTTCCCTATTCTAAAGTGTTACCAATAACGTTATTAACCGGTTAATGCCCATTTCAAATTTTCGATTCTGTTCAGAACTATACAATTTAATTTCGTTTCTGTTTCTGGTTTCGTTCCTGTCAAAATTTAGTTTGTTTTGTTTTCATTCCTTGAACCAGTTCAGAACCCTGCTTATCATTTGAAATACTGTATGTGTGTAGTAGCAACTAGTAGAACCTTCTTTCGCTACAAAGAACCTTTTGTGAAACAGAAATGTTCTTCAGAAGTTCAAAGTTCTTTATGGAACCATTTAGACAAAAAAGGTTCTTCTATGGCACCGTGAAGCACCTTTATTTTTTAGAGTGTAGTGTGCTTACTGCATGACTGCACTTAAAATACTCCGTCATTTTTGGTCGTACAGATAAGAGTAATACATCTTCCGAATCTGTAAAGACTCTACGTTTATTTGTGTGCACTCACAACAGCAACAAAACATTGTGCTTTTGTTAAATAATGAAAGCAACCAGAATGAGCTTTCTGCCGCCTCGGTCTCTGTGAACTTGAGCGCGTCAAGAAAAATTAAAACTCTGTGTACAGACATGAAAAATATATCTGTAGAGAGCGAAATATCTACTTTCAAATTAACCAATTCAAATAAAAAAAACAAATATTCTCAGATTATGTAATCTGTATGAAACATGCATACAGGTGAATCCACTACATTACAGATTTGCACAAAACTTTGTCGATAAAAAAGTATTGTGAAACGATGATGTTTCCATTAACCAATGTTATGCGACTAAAAAGGAATTTGTCATGGCAATGGATTTTGATGGGATTTGGACAGATTTTGGCTTTATTTAATTGAAAGAGGCGTATGCATGTATCTTTACAAAAGCAGTCAGAGAGCCGCTTCAGAAACGTGTGCGACGCTGCTGGTATAAACATAACATCAGCTCCGGTGACCGTGTCAGAGCCGTTACACGCCGCAGATGCGTGCAATGTACATAATCTAAGCATTAATATCAGGGAAAGCCCTTTACATTTGAGAGCGGCTATGTATGAAGTGTTTCTTGGAGTTTATAGTACATTGAAGAATGATCATATGACTTTTTAAATGTGCCATGTGACCTGTAATTGCGAAAAAGCCGTTTCCATTGCAGTTTTGTGAAAAATTCCTTTTTTCGAATTGCCTGAAAAACCACCTCATGCCAGCGTAAAAACTTTTTGCGATATATGGGAGTTTTCGCGAAATTGACGCGTTTCCATTAGGCGTATTTTCAATTCACAATTTAAATTTGCACATCTTGAAGGGTAATGGAAACACAGCTAATCGTCAACTTCATCTCTTAAAGGAACACTCCACTTTTTTTTGAAAATAGGCTCATTTTCCAACTCTCCTAGAGTTAAACAGTTGAGTTTTACCGTTTTAGAGTAAATCTCCGGGTCTGGCGGTAGCGCTTTTAGCATAGCTTAGCATAGATCATTGAATCTAAATAGACCGATAGCATCTCGCTCAAAAATGACCAAAGAGTTTTAATATTTGGACTATTTAAAACTTGACTCTTCTGTAGTTACACTGTGTACAAAGACGGACAACAAATAAAAAGTTGCGATTTTCTAGGTCGATGTGGCTAGGAACTATACTCTCATTTCGGCGTAATAATCAAGGAACTTTGCTGCTGTGGGTGCAGCAGGCGCAATGATATTACGCAGCCGTCAACTCTGCATCTACACAAACTTAGTGCCGGTCACTTTCAGGTGCTGCGTAATATCATTGTGCCTGCTGCACCCACAGCAGCAAGGTTCCTTGATTATTACGCTGGAATGAGAGTATAGTTCCTAGCTATATCAGCCTAGAAAATTGCAACTTTTCATTTTCCGTCTGTCTTTGTACACGGTGTAACTACAGAAGAGTCAAGTTTTAAATAGGAAAATATCATCATTGTATCTGGTCATTTTTGAGCGAGATGCTATCGGTCTAATCGGATTCAATGATCTATGCTAAGCTATGCTAAAAGTGCTACCACCAGACCCGGAGATCGGCTGAATGGATTCAAAAACGGTAAAACTCAACTGTTTAAATCTAGGGGAGTTGGACAATGAGCCTATTTTTTTTTTTTAAAAAGTGGAGTGTTCCTTTAAGCCAGAAAACAAAGAAAGTGCTAGTTTATCAATAATTTATTAAAATGTTTATTCAGTCTCCTTGCTGTTTTCCCTGGCACATTCATAATCATTACTTCTGCCGGTATGCTGTGGCAAGTTTTATGCGTGCGCTTGAGTGCTTATTAGGCTATGTAGGCAATTAATGGCTCATAATTCTGATTTATATGGTTTATTAATAACAGTGCGACAAATAGTCAACTAATGCTTAAAATGAACGACTACTAGTCGACCAGGGCAGCCCTAATGTTACTGTTTTTCAACAAATCCATTTGTCACTTGATTAAAAGTTAGATGGTCAACGTCCTTAAAAATCATGAACTAAACTACACAAAGTAAAATAAATATGACCCAGACTTTTTCTACTATGATTTATCAAGACTATTTTATAAAGATTTTGGTATTGCATCAGATCGCCACTTGATGTCCAATTAAAAAAAAACAAAACACATTCAGTGCTCGACATGAACAAAAAGACTGACAGGTTCTACTCATTGTGAAATGGTCACATTTAATGAACAACTTCTCATTTTATATACATCTATAAAAAGAACCCAGATACAGGTTACAAGAATCTAAAGCTAATACATACATTATTAAATAATAAATTTTTCTCATGTTAAAGATACATATCATAGTTTACAAAATATGATCAAGGAGAATTAAGCAATTATGACGGTTTGAAGAAAAGAAGAAAAAAAAAAAGCAAAGCACAAATAAACAAACAAACAAAAATAATCTAAGGTTCTAAAATTATATTTTATTCAATGATAACCAAAAAGAAAGCAAAACAATATTTCTTGAAGAAGGTAGTATTAAACTGTGATATTGACTAGAAAAGTCTGCAAAAACAGATGGCGAAAGGCAAATAGGCAAAGAATGAAAAGATGTTTCTGAACGGTGCTTAATCTTCAGGTGGTCTGACACGACGCGTTCTTCTTCCTGTTACAAAAGGCGGTCCAGAACAGTCCAAACCAATTTGTTATTTACAGTTTCAGCTTCTCTGTGTTCAGGGGCCAAAAGAATGATAAAAGGAAAATAGGTAAACAAAAAGAATACAACAGATATCAAATGATGGCCTTCAAAACAAAAGTGTTACTCCTCAGTCTTTGAAGCTTGTGAAGATTTCGTACTGCCAGTTTCAATCCCTTGCAGACACAGGTTTGGGGAAGCTAGGGATTATGGGAAAAAAAAAAAAAAGACAGTCCAAGTCTTTGGCATGATGAGTTAGCTGTATGTCGTGGAAATCGATGTTACACAAAATGAGCTTTCTTTGTCCTTGGAACATTTGAAGGATCCAAATAGGGTGAAAAAAAAACAAAAAAAAAACAAAAAAACAAAAAACAAAAATGAGATGGATGCATTTCGTTTTGTTTGTTTGTTCGTTTTCTTGTTGTGCTGCCAAGCAGGTGAGTCTCGTGTCCCCAAATCTTTTGCTCCCCTGGGGTTTGGTTCCTGTGTCTGCGTCTGGTCTTCTGTCAGCTGTCGGAGATGTTGAAATGTTTTATTGTTCTTTTGTCTTCCTTTTGTAAATGTCAGCGTTTATTAATCTTTCTAGGTCTTTTTTCTTTCGTGAGAAAAAGAACTTGAATTAAATTATCAATGCACGATATCTATTAACATGTGCAAAATAGAAATAGAAGACTCCTCATTTTTTTTCCACAGGAATGAAGCTTACACATCTGGAAAAAAGAAGAAAAGAAAAGAAATGTTAGTTTTGTGCTGGCATATATCTTTACCTCATGGGCAAAAATACATCTTGCAATGTTCAATGATAACCATTGTATCCTCCAAAATATAATTTATATAGTTGTAAGCATCATCTAAATAAATAGATAATATTTTAGAATGTTTCTAAAAAACTTGCTGTTGAAAAGCCAACCATTTAAAGGAGATCTCATGTATAATATATATAAAATATAATATTTGGACAAACTGTACTCTTTACTCACTATTCTGTTTACTACGGCAAATCTTTGTGAGAAGAAAGTTTATTTTTAGCACCACTGATTCTTTGCATTTTATGAAAATTATGTACATCTTCCCCCAAACTCATTATACTCACGTTATTTTATTTTATTTTATTTTATTTTATTAATCCCAGTAGTGATTTTCATAAAATTCACATTTTAAAGTACATCTTCCCCAAACTCATTATACTTACAATATTTTTATTATATTTTATTTTATTATTTCTATTAATCCCAGTACTGATTTTCATTATTTTGTTTTATTTTATTTTATTTTATTTTATTAATCCTAGTAGTGATTTTCATTATTTTATTTTATTTTAATTTAATTTATTAATCCCAGTAGTGATTTTCATAATATTCTCATTTTAAACTGATTGATTGCAATTGATTGATTGGGCAATGCAACAAATATGATGTATAAATAATGCACAATTTAAATAATACACCATTTTTTTCATGTTAGTATAATGACAATTATATTTGTGACATAACTGTAATGAAAAGTGGAGTAGAGAAATATGTGCTTAAATGTTATGAAAATAATACAATATTAGAATGGCCCTACAAAATATGACGTGGACATGCACTTGACAAATTGTGCGTGATTCACCCATATATAACTTCTGAACACTGGAACGGCTGGTAGATTTATTCTCCATGATAGTGTAACTTCAAATAAACTCCACAGTCGACTTAAACTAATTCCTCAACAGAGCACTTTTATACAGCGGTCAGCCTACACCAGCATAAATTACCAACACAGTATTGCAAATGAGAACAAACAGGGGCCAATGAGAGCAATATCCAAACGGCTCCCACTTCATGCCGTTGGGAAGATGTAATTGGTGAGCAGCCACCCGTGATGCTGCCTTTAATTTTGTCTTGGCCTGTTACGGACTGACCAATTAAATTTCGCTCAGAACTGCTCAGTGTGGAGGTATAAGGCGAAGGTATTTCTGCGTGTACGTGGCCGTCTCGGGAGGACGAACACATCCTACCCCTGAGGCGCTATCATACACTTCCACCCGCCTTCCAGCTCCATGCATGAGCTTTCTTTAATTAGAGATAGGCTCGTTATGCTGTGTTGCTGAGTTGGAGATAACAGGCGTGCTGTAAACATATGGCCCGAGCGCTAATGAATCTCAGGCTTGTTACTCGACTATCTCCTCTTGCTTTCTGACTCGTGCAGCGGATCGATGAGGTTTATGTGGCTGTAAGCACCAGTAACCGGGTCCGTCCTTCAGTTTCTCAGGGGTTCGGGGTGGGCTGTGCCGGTCTAATGAGCCGATGCTCTCTAGTTGGGCGTCGAATTGTAACCTGCTGTCAACAAGCTCTACAGTTTTTCAGGATGGAAGCCACACTGCAATGAGGTCTAAGAGTGTCCATTTCACATAATTACCAGAAAACCCACTAGCCTTTGTTTTGAGAGGGAAACTCGTCCAGTAGTCTGCCAATATCTAGTCCATTAGGTGTAGTACTTACGACTGTCAAGAGCGATACCACGTCACATTCTGCGAGCACTTGAAAGATGCATAAGTCTGAGTGGAGTTAAGACCACCATCTCCAAGACTCAAACCCAGACCAATACCAGCTCCACTAAGACCTAAATCAAAACCAGACCCCCAAGACCAAGATCAATACCAGACCCGTGAGACTCAGATCAATACCAGACTCCTTAAGACCCAGAACAATACCAGACCACTTTAATACCTACATCACTAACACATCCCCAATTACCTAGACCAGACCACCCTAAGATCCAGATCAATACCAGAACCACTAAAGCTGAAAGTATACTTCCCTTTTTCGCATTCCGCTTGGGCTCACAGACTGTTCGCGTGACATAATATTTGTCATCAGTACTGTCTGCGCACAACATCCTAGTTTTTGTGCCGCATGGAGCTGTGCATGGACAACAGTGCATGTTGGAGTGATTTGAAACTTGAAAAGAACGGCCTACAAGATGGAGCTTTAAGACTTAGACCAGACTTCCTAAAGTAATACCATCCCACTGTGATCCGTACAAAAGCCAGAACCCTAAGATCCAAACATAGACGAATACCAGACCCACTAAGATCCAGATCAATACCACAATCACTAAGATTCAGATCTAGACTAAGACTAGGCCTCTCAAGGCCTGCAGCCAGACTGAGGAAACATTTTTAGGCCTTTTAGCCATTCATTTGCATGACTACAGCGTTTTGGGGGCCTGAGAATGCAAACTTTTGAAAAATGGTTGAAAGTGCATGTTTTTGAAGACAGTATTGTTATCATCATTGCAAATGTTTGAAAGTCTATAGCAGTGGTTGGCAACAAGCCGTATAATATATATAATATAATAATATCTGGCGCCCACAGTCAGACTATTCTGATAGCGGCTAGTTTTGAAAAAGATCTGTCATGACAGCAACAGTTACTCACAATTTATTCAAATCGCCTTTGAATAAGCGGTTGCTGTTCTTGCTGTAAAGCACTTTCACTTTAGATTTCGCGATCACACGCACTCTGTGTAAAGGGAGCACATCTTACGATATAACACCGTGTCCTATTACGTGACGCCAGGAAATGCGATAAAAAAAGTTTTTGTCCTAACTAGCTGTGATGGTGACACAAAATTTCAATTTTAGAAACAGTTTCTATTTCGACAACAACGTGGCTGGAACAACAACACAAACTATGACAGTTATAATCTCAGGTACTGATTATGTGCTTTATTCAATGTTAAAGGTGTCTAATCTGAGTTTGAATATCATTTTGCATGACATTTATAGCCATAAATAAATTTAAGTAAACATATGTTAAAACTGCGAACCAACAAGTGTTTTCCATGACAAAGGTGGTCTTAGTCATTCAATATTTAGTTTTAGCAATGTTAAAAAGATTTCATATTTATGAAATAGATTATAAAATTCTATTTTGTTAAGAGCGCAGTGCAATTCTGTGCTTCTGAATGGCTGTGGTGTCACATGACTCACTGGTGTGGACGGCTAAATTGCTTGTCACGAACTAAGACTGTTTAGTTGTGCCATCTTACAACCAATATATAGTAAATGTAAGTCAAAGTGTTGCCTATGTAACCAGTTAAAACTTGAAGTGGCGATGATGTCTTAAAATGTAGGGTAAGAGTCTTAAAAAGGTCTTAAAAAGGTATTATATTGAACTCATGATACCCTGGAGTAACAGCTCACTACCAGTTACAAAAGACACTGTAACAGTCTGTCACAGGCGAATGTAGTTGCATTTTTCATCAATTAATTTCTTAAATTATCCTTTGACTATGTTCTGGCCCGCCATCTAGTGGCGTCAGTAACTGACTGGGAACTTTGGCCGCTTTGAATTACCTAGGCCCACCCAAGAGGCCATATGACTGACAGGTAAAGGAACCAATCACCAATTTGGCTTTGTGCCATATGTTTAGGGGCATGGAAATGATGCCACAATAACAGACCGGTGTATAAAACTCTGACATATTTTGAAGATTCTATGCCGCAGACTTTACATTTTTTACATACTTTTGAAAATACAGCGTTTAGTTGATCCTGATAGACGCTCGTCGTCACAGTTGTAAACATGACGGCTGCCTTCTTTGGCAGCACGGCATTTTTGTTTCCAGGCAGAACATTAAAGAACGCGACACATGCGTCTCCCGGAAATCCTATATATAGGCTATAATCTAACCAATCTAATGACAACTTCGAAACTGTTTCCAGCTAAGTGTGCCTTATGCATCAGATGTTTAGCCAAAGTTCCGTGAGCGTGACGTCTGAGGCTAAGACAAATAGGTATGTGCGAGTACTTGAAGAATGCATATGCATGCAGGCGTGTAGAGTTTCTTTACAAAGTGACATCGCCATCTACTGGCCTGGTGTGCATAAAACAGCAGCTAAATGTACGTTAAAGATTCATTCACACCAAGAACGATAACTATACAGATAACTATTTTAGTGTCCACACTGGTGGACAATACTGTCTGTTTATTCTAAGTGCATACTCGTCTACCGCTTAAAATTCTCAAACTCGGTATAGTAGGACTGATTCTGATTGGCTGTCAATGTTTTTATCATTCACCAGCTGAAAAAAATTGTTCTTAAAGTGATTCCAACGATATTGTTTCGCTGTGCATTTATCATATAGCTGTTGTGTGGCATTTTGGGAGCCTAAAAATGCAAACTTTTGAAAATTGTTTTTAAAATGCATGTTTTTAAAGACAATACTGTTATTGTCTCCATGTACTGTAAACTACAAAAACAGAAATTTGCGGAAACCATGAGGTCATACGTATACGCATTACATGTTCAGTCTATAGGTATGTGCGAGTACTTGAAGAATCAATATGCATGCAGGTGTGTAGTGTTTCTTTACAAAATGACATCACCATCTACTGGCCAGGTGTGCATAATAGTGTTTTTAGCGTTTTCAAGGATCCATGTGAATGAGGATTGTTTTTCAACTTTTCAAAATCGTGAAGGAAAAACTTTTTTATGTTGTCGTCTAAAAAACGTACCTTAAAGCATTGTCCACAAGCATTAAGACTAGACCTCTCAATGCTTGCATCCAGACTAAGGGGGTGTTTACATGACACCATTTTCAACTTAAAATGGAACCTTTTTTTTTATATAGGTTTTGGCCATTGATTTCCACGACTACAGTATTTTGAGCCTGAAAAACTTTTGAAAACTGGTTTCAAAATGTGTGTTTTTGAAGACAATGCTGTTATCGTCTCCATGTACCGTAAACTACAACAATGCAAATTTTCGTTAACCATGACCTCATGCGCTTACATATTACATGTTCAGTCTATAGGTATGTCTGAGTACTTGAAGAATGGATATGCATGTAGGCGTGTAGTGTTTCTTTACAATATAACATCACCATCTACAGGCTTGGCATGCATAATAGTGTTTTTAGTCGTTTTCGAGGATCCATGTGAATGAGGATTGTTTTTCAACTTTTCAGAAACACTAAGGGAAAACTTTTTCGTTGTCTAAACATACGTTAAGACCTGAGGAAAAAAGTGCAGCAACAGCAACAGGTGCTATTTATGTTAATAGCAAAAAATAACAGTATTTTCTTTGCAAAAATATTAGTTAGATTCTATTTATACTACTTAGTAGTGCAAGTGGCAGACACTTGCACCTCAGAATTGTAAGCATTATAAAACAGTACAGTGTAAATTTTTATTTTTCTTAAAATTATTACATGGATGCCGCCTTATTGGGACAACAAAGCTCTCTCTACACCTGCCTCTAACCTTAACCTATAAACACACTGTGAAACACTTTACACTTTTCGATTAGTTCCTTCATCTTCGTTTTATTGAAAATAAATGCCTTTCTAATGTGACATATGATATGTGATGTGAAAAGGAAGAAGAATGAGTTTGGCAAAAGGCGGGTTCGAACTCGGGTCAATTGCATCAAAAAGCCATTTTGTAATGTTGACTAGCCTAACCGCACTTTGTGGGCAGAGTTAGTGTAAATAGCCCTTGCCAACAAGGCCTGCTATGTGCACTTAGTGTAAATAGACACTCCAGGAAATAAATCTGTTTCAATTAACTGAGTCGAGATATTGGTAAATTTATTGCAGCATCCATTTCTAATAGACATTTTGTTAATGGGCTGAGCAGCCATTCTTCTGAATTATTTGTAATGGTGAAAATACAGCGCCAAGTATTGGAAGAGTTAATTATCGCCATTAGTATCTTGGAAATAGTCAACTGTGTCTTGTCTAAGAATCAGATCCTGTCTAGTGTGGTGAAATTTACATTTATAAAATATAATCATTTCAATAGGAATCCAAACGATTGTGAAATTGACAAGAGGCCAGTGATTTTGTTTCTGCAGATTTCACAGCAGGTTCCAGTTGGTTGTGTGGATTCGCCATACTGACCTGCAGAAACATTTCTTTTTTGATGCATCACTATTGATAATTTTTGCAAAATTTAGCCAAAAATGTGCTAATGTGACCACAGTTTAAGATTACTTGAACATTTATAAGTTTTGGTGAACTTTCGGTGTACTACTATAAGTTTTAAGACCCAAACCAAGGCATAAACAAAATCATATCTCCAACTCTGATAATGAGGGGAACAAACATGATACATCTTTGGTTACTCACTGAGTTACAGTATCTCTATTTGCATAAGTTCCAACTATTAGTTAGTTATTGTTGTCTCAAGTGTATTGTGAGTTTGTATTGTACATAATTAGGAAAAGTGTAGTCCAGCTGCATGAATAATGTGGTAAGCTTCTTACGATTTATAAATGCTGTTTCAGAGATTATACGCACATTGCTCATTGTTCATACCTCATGCATTGTTTACATTGTTTCACTGAAAGCTCATGATCCTTTCTCACATAAGAACAGTGAATGAGATGTATGGAAAAAGCATTGCAATGAGGTCACGTACCACATGATGGACAGCAGGACGCAGGCCAGGAGCAGGTGGGTTGACCAGAGAAGGGTGGAGCAGGCCGCTGTGGGTTCACCCACTCGTGGTGCGGCTGAAGGCGGTCCAGGGGTGGTTTCTGCCAGGGTAAAAGAAAATAGTCATTATTTCGAAGTATTTTAACAGGAACGGCTTTATACATCCATGGTTCAAGTACTAAATATGGTTGAATGAAATTAAATTATATCTATTTTTTTTAAATCTATTAATTTCTTTAAAATATTACGTTATGTCATGTAGTGCGACCAATAACAACACCCCACAGACCCTCATGACTGTGTCAAGATCAGTAAGTCTTTTAAAATAGTGAATAATTTGACTTTTATCACTAGGAAAGATAATTCCAGGTTATTAAATGTCATACGGTGCGACCATGCAACATTTATACACTAATAATTCACGACATTTGTCAAAAATAAACCTTTAAGTAATAATTAAGATACATAAAGTATGTACATATATTTTAATAAGTCTTCTAAAATATATAATAATTTGACTTTTATCACTAGGAAACGTAATTCCAGGTTATTAAATGTCATGCGGTGCGATCATGCAACATTTATACACTAATAATTCATGACATTTGTCAAAATAAACCTTTAAGCAATAATTAAGATGCATAAAGTATGTACATATATTTTAATAAGTCTTTTAAAATATTGAATAATTTGACTTTTATCACTAGGAAAGATAATTCCAGGTTATTGAATGTCATGCGGTGTGACCATGCAACATTTATACACTAATAATTCATGACATTTGTCAAAAATAAACCTTTAAGTAACAATTAAGATAAAGTATGTACATTCATATAAATATTCTGAGTGTAAGTAAAATATCATATTACTTTTTATTTGGTTACACCACTTTTGCTTGATGGCGTATTGATATTGAATGGTATAAGAGTCATTAAAATGAATGCATAGATGTTGGAAAACTTGAATTTTACAACAGAATAAACTGTGATTGGTCGCTTAATATATAATGTAGGCAGCCTCTTATTTTAAACCAAGAGTCAAAAGTCTGGTTACATCAGACATTCATTGTAATAAAATAAACTTAACTATAACTGTAACTCACAACACAATAGAGTCATATTTTGAGTTAACTAAACAACTGCTCCACTGTCGCCTCAACATGTTCTTATTGTGTGACTGTAATGCAATTGAACTTCACAACTGTAAGTAGATATTACTTATTGTTTCAATATCACTTGTTTATTGTATTTTTTTTCTTTGTGCAGTTTGGCGATGTGTGAAATGACTCCCTAAAAAAAAACACACTGCAAATAAAGTGGAAAGAGCTGTCTCGTGCAATGACTCTCATCTCAAATTAAGCAAATAAAATGCTGAAATAACAGAGGCAGAGGAGGAATTATTACAAGGACGTTCTCCTGTTTTACCCAGGAGAAAAGAAAGAAAAGCTTTTAGAGAGTGTTTTGACACACGGCTCACAAAACTAGCATGCAATTCTGCTGACTTTTGATTCTTTCCTCCGTTCCAAGTATAGTGTGGATTAAATACGCTGAGTGCATGGAGGGGGTAGAAACTCAATACTGTCTGCTGGATCAAACCGAGCAGGGCAGCCGTCACTAGATATTACTTCTAATAACAGTCATCAAGTGGTCAGTGCTATTTATAAAACAAAATGTACATAGGCTATAACTGGGGTTTTCAAGTCAGGATTCTCTTTGTCCACCCCAAAAGGACCACAGTATCAGTAATCTTCAATCCCAAACTGGGATGCAGTGGAACTAATACTGCATATCCAGAGGCCATCAGAGCTTTAACTGCATGTCGAAAATGAATGACTCAAAATATGAGCATAAAGAGAGTTTGTATCCATGACTGTACACAAGCGTACAACAATTACTTCCTTCCTGAGTATAAAGTTGAAATTACAACAATAAAGTTGAAATATTATAAGAATAAAGTCATAATATTTTGAGAATAAAGTTAAAATATGACAATAATAAAGTCTAAATATTACGAGAATAAAGTTGAAATACTATGAGAATATTCTCAAAATATTTTGACTTTATTCTCGTAATTTTGACTTTACTCTCAAAATATTTTGACTTTATTCTAAAAACAATTTGCCTTTATTCTCATAATTTCGACTTTATTTTTGAAATATTTCGACTTTATTCTCGTAATATTTTGACTTTAATCTAAAAATATTATGACTTTATTCTTGAAACAATTTGCCTTTATTCTCAAAACATTTCAACTTTATTCTCGTAATTTTAACTTTATTTTCGAAATATTTTGACTTTATTCTCACAATATTTTGACTTTATTCTTGTAATATTTTGACTTTATTCTAATAATATTTTGACTTAATTCTGGTAATATTTTGACTTTATTCTCATCATTTCGACTTTATTCTTGTAATTTCTACTTTATTTTCGAAATATTTCAACTTTATTTTCAAATTACTTTGACTATTCTCATAATATTTCAACTTTATGCTCATAATTTTGTCTATTTTCAAAGTATTTTGACTTTATTTTCAAAATATTTCGACTTTATTCTTGTAATATTTTGACTTTATTCTCGTAATTTTGACTTTACTCTCAAAATATTATGATTTTATTCTTCAAACAGTTTGCCTTTATTCTAAAAACAGTTTGATTTTATTCTAAAAACATTTCAACTTTATTCTTGAAACATTTCGACTTTATTCTCGTAATTATGAGTTCATTTTCTAAATACTTTGACTTTATTCTCGTAATATTTTGACTTTATTCTTGTAATATTTTGACTTTATACTTATAATATTTCGACTTTATTCTTATATTTTGACTTTATTCTTGAAACATTTAGACTTTATTCTTGTAATTTTGACATTATCTTTTAAATATTTTAACTTTATTCTCGTAATATTTAGACTTTATTCTCATAACATGTCGACTTTATTCTTGTAATTTAGACTATTTTCAAAATATTTTGACTTTATTCTCGTAATATTTCAGCTTTATTCTTATAATATTTCGACTTTTTAATGCAGTGCTAAAACGCTGTTGTACATTTGTCATCCCTGACAACATGATTTTGTGCGGCACACTGCACACCGCATCGTCATCTTTAATCAACGTGATTATTAATGCTGATTAATAGAATACGTTTAAAACGTATTAATAAAAAATAAGTCCAAAAAAGTGTGCACTCCCGCAAAAACTCCCATTAAAATATGTTTTCTACACTGCAAAATAAATATCTTTTTACATTGTATCTGCACTGTTTATGATGAAAGAATTTGCAAAAGTCATTCTGAGTGCACGCTTAACAAAATTATATTGCCACACTCCGAATGTGAATGATGGGGCTGTGGCACAGTCGATAAAATACACTTTAGAGTTGAGAACCTGTGCATTGATTGATAAACCAAGACGTGATTTTGAAGGATCCTATGATTGAGGAGATGAAAACCATAAAAACATGGTCTTAAAGATGAAGCGGCATTCAACAGCCATTTACTTCCATCATATGATGCATTTCAGGAAAACAGAATTGTCAGTGAGGGAGAAAAATAGTGTGATTTTATTCCGGGAACTGATTGGATGGTGAAAAGTGGCTGTAGAATGGAGTCAGAGCTGAATCCAGACCTTTGGTGGATTGTGAAGGACAACTCTCAGTTCTCAGCAGGCTTTGTAACCGGAGGCCGAAGGCCAAGTTACCAAGAGAATCTCACTGTGTTTTCTTTCGGATAAATGGGCTGAAGAGCTGAGCACAATTTGACCAGAAACATGTTGTAATGTAAACATGGTAAATGTGAGTTCATACTGACTGAACAGAATGTACATGGCTTTTCCTGGTGTCAGATTAAATATGGCATCTCCTTTATAATTTTCATCCAGAACCTGATGTCAATTCCTCATTAACCTCCGATCGCATCAACTATTCTTTTGTTGTTGAACGTCTCTGACAGCAGAGGGCAGCGTGACTTTGAGATGCAGGGCTCCAGACGCCGTCTCCTCATTATCAGCCACTA